>JASANG010002615.1:0-135576 GCA_030248215.1 Enoplolaimus lenunculus
TATATACACTGCGCTGAGTTGCCTATAGGCAACTCAATGTGAGAAGGGGTTAATTTTAATTCTTTAAACTTTTCCACAGTTTGCTCAAAACTTTTAAATACAATCTGTAGATTTTGAGAAAAATTACTAACTTCTTGTAATTATAGATATTAATGAAGAATTTTTCCATTAACCTTTTCTCACATGAATATTTTCAATTTCATATGAGATCCACTTTCACAGTAAGATTCTATCCCCAGTATCTCGGGTGGGAGGAGTTTACGTTGACCGCTCAGCTATAGAAACTTGACGCTCGAGCACGAGAGGGCTCTCACGCCTTGTAGAGAGATTCTGCGCTGCACATATATGTTACGATTGTAAACCGCTGCTCACAGAGTCTATGTTGCTCATATATTACTTGTGTTTAGTTGCTCATAGTATACTCTACGGGTTAAAGGGTTAAAACCTACTTTTGATAAAGTTTTTCCAGTTATCGGCTTTTTGCGTTGATTTTAGGCGTTCCAAAATTCGCAATAATTGGAATACACATTCAACCTACAAATGCTGAACACGAAATGGCTCAACTGGTTCAAGTGTACGACGACGCAAAGGCAAAGTTGAAAACCCAGGTTAAACGATACGTAACCTTAAAATTGAAAAAAATTGTCTTTTAAATTTCATTATAAATATTTTGAAATTTAGTTCAGCCGGACTACTTTGTATGCAGAATTCCAACTCCATATGCCCGTATATATTCTCAAATGTGTGTAGCACCTATTACCAGTTGGTGACAGATCTTGTAACCTTTAAACCAGGGAATGGTGCGGTTTGAAATTTAGCAAATTTATTGTATTCGATTTACTCTACGCCTGCGTAAATGTTGAAATCTGTAATTGTAGTAGTTCATTAGATTGAAGACCTATTACTAACTGGTGATAGGTGCTATTTCCAATTGAGAATATGAGCCATAGTTTTAAGTATTCTTAGGGTCAGTCGAGCACTGTAGCTAAGACTCCGATATTGCCAAAATATACCAAACTATAAGTAGTATGTTTCCTCGTGTTTAAAAAATTGTAACTTAAACAGAAATTCATCACAATTTAAAAATTAAAGTCGAACATCACACAAAATGAAATCTTCATAATTTATTGAACGCTCTGGTGCCAGGGCCGGCGTCAACATAGTCGGACCCTCCCCAAACATGTTCGAAGGGCCCCCAAACAGGTCCGAGGCCTTTCCCCTAATAAAGCGGTTACTGCTTTATAACTTCGTAGTCAGCGGAAAAAAATTCAGTTTGCCAAGATAGAGCCCCCACGGGTTGACGCCACTGAATTGGGAGGTTTGTGGGGGGAGGCGCTTCCACCGGCAGTGTCTGCTACTGAGCTGTATGATAATTTTTGCACTGATTTTAACCCTTTCTCACATGAATATTTGCAATTTCACATGAGGTGTAATTTCAAGGAGATTTGAACCCCAGTCTCACGGGAGGGGGGCGTTTACGATGACCACTGAGCTATAGGAACTTGATGCTCGAGCCCGAGGGGGCTCTCACGTCTTGTGGAGATTTAACTCTGCGCATATATGTTATAAATGTTAAACACTGCTCCACAGTGTGTGTATTGCTCGTACATTATTGTATTTAGTTGCTCATAGTATACTCTATGAGCGAAAGGATTAACTCTGTTCGTAATATATACTATAGTTTAAATCTTTGCTTGAAATTAGATATCAAAACAAATGGAAAATATTCATGCGAGAAACGAATCACTTATTTAAAGTGTTAAACGTTCATCTCGTCCGAAATGACGCAATGGAAATTTTTCAGAACGCACTGCTGATGGGTGATTTCAACGCAGACTGTGATTATGTTCGCAACCGACAATTTGACAAACATCCTTTGCGAAATGACTCCCGATTTGATTGGTTAATATCCGATACTGAAGATACAACAAGCACCCAAACAGATTGCGCTTACGATAGGTAATCCGCGGGTCCGTAATGCTTATCCGGTAGGGGTCTATGGGAAACCTGGGGGCAGAAACATAAGCCTCCAAATATTGTTTGTGACCTGTTCTATTGGCCTATGGTTTTCTGTAGCTGTTCACAATCTGAAATTAGGTATATATTAGCTGTTTCTGGTTTATAACCACATGCTATAGTCATTTGAGAATACTGATACTCAAATTAAGGCCGATTGATCTAAAGCGCATTTCGACTACATTTTCCTGCCTCCTAAGCCTAAGCCTAAACTTTAGACTAAACAAAAACCCTAAGTTCAAACCTAAACACAGGTCGAATCCTAGTCAAGCCAAAGCGTAAGCCTAAAGCATGAGTCTTAACTTTCCAGTCTCTGAGTAGCCGAGTTTTCCTGTCTCCCAGCGGGCACGCACCTCTAATTGATATGGGTCGAAATAATTACTTTTGTAGTTTTTAATTTCAGGATTATTGTCGTTGGTGAAGAACTACAGAAATCAATTGTGCGAAACAGTGCAAAAGTGTTCAATTATGGTGATGCATACAGCGCTACATCAGCTCAGGTAAGATTTATATACAAGAGAAGAATGTGTTAATTTTTACACATTATATTGTGTAAAAAGATATATATCAGGGTTCAGCCGGAATTCGTGCAAAATTTCAATTCCTATTCCTGCTCATGTTCTTGCATTCAAAGATGTAGGGCCCTTATTTTTACGGTTTTGTAGCAAATTATTGATAATCATTTGAATACTGGAATGTTTACCTTTTAAAACTAGTTAATTTGAAATAAGTGTTTTTGCATTTCGTTCAATTTTGTTGATAAACTCTGATGTGTTTTCGCAAAATTTGATTATGAAATAGCTGAAAATTTACTTAAGCAATTTTTTTGGCTACTTTTCTAAAACGTCCAACAGTAATTCGGTGACGAAACGTAGTTCAAAATCCCTGTTCCTGTTTCTGTTCCGGTAAAATTTAGTTCCTGTTAGAACCCTGATATATACACATAAACACATACATACATATATAGCGTGTTGTGCTTTGTTATCTTTTCTATTATCCAGATTTTTTCCTTGAATCGAGAAAATGAAACTGCGAATTCTACGGATAAATTTGAAAAGCATGTGATGCAAGCTATTAACGTGTCCCTTTTTTGTCAAAAAATATAAAATTCAGCCTAGTTTGGTTTTATCTTCGAATTTAAGTGTCACACATTCTATCATAAAACCACAAATTAGCAGCAGTTCTATCTGTCGTTCAAATGACAAAACTCAGTGGTTTAAATTGAAAACATTTTCAAAATTAAAAATGATAAAAAGTATTATTTTTAAAATAGAAAAAACTCGTTTTTAAATTCTCAAAAAACTCGTTTTTTAATTACGGCAACCTTTTTTTCAATTTCCAGGTACAAGAACTCAGTGATCATTATCCTGTTGAAGTCAAAATACGAGGCACATATCGATCGATATGAATTAAACCATTAAATTTACTTCTTGTACATTTTACCTTCACATTGACTTTTATACATTTACACAGTTAGGCTTAGGTAGAGTCTTTTTCCGAAATTTAAACCTAAAAGCACTTCATCAGAGCGTAAGCCTGTGGGTTGCGCTATATTTTTTGACGTCCGACGCCGTCCGTCATTTGTACAGTGCTGTCCGTCACCGTACGTCATCATTCGTCACCGTGCAGTATCGTACGCAAATAACTCACGTACGATAACGTATGGCGATGGACGGTGATGGACGACGCCGTACGGGTGACGGACGGCGCCGGACGTCAAGTATAGCGCAACCCTAAGTCTGTGGGTTGAATGTGTACAAAGGCCGCTTTAAAACTGTAAATGTGGGGTGAAAGCGTGTATATACGAACAAGATATTGGATCTGTTCTATACATGACACTTGGTATATGCTAAAGCCATAACGTTTATACTACATGCTATCGTTCAATTGACCGTGAATTCACATTTGACCTGTCGTTCAAAAAACACAAGCTCTTGTAGGCTCAGGTTTCAGATTATGGGGCAGTGTACGAGTGCCGATTGTAGTCAAATCATATTGGCTGGCGGTTAACATAACTTGTTAATTCTGAAATTTAATTTCGTAACATAGCAATTGAATTGAAGCATTGGGAAAGTAACCCCAAGGACTCGTAGCAAAATATATCGTATCCTATTATACGGCACATCTGATGCTAAATATAGAACGCAAAATGCCTGCAAGCCATATAACACTTGTCGTCTTGTAAAAGCCAATGCAATATTTAGTTTTTGTTGAAAGTTAAAAGTTCTGGTTAAGAAAACGAGACGATTTGAATTTTTGACTGAATTGAAATTGAACCGTGACACTAAAGGTTATAGTTAATGGTTACAGTTTGTCTGACCGAAAAGTAAGCCGACCATGTTTTACGTTAATTCCACGCCCGTCAAAAATAGTTGCGTGCCCAGCGGCAGACACAGAGGCTGAGTGACTATAATAGAGACTGGAAAGATTAGGCTTTGGATTCGACTCAGGATTAGAATTAGATTTATTGATAAGCTTAGGTTTAGGCTCAATAGGCGAACCCTGATAGTGTTGACATGGGCCGATATTTCTATGTTAAAATTTAGGCTTAAAAAGATTCTGGCTTGTTGCTATCCAATCCGTTTTTATATAGATTCTGAATTGCTTGTCACCGCCTATTATGGTGACTAAAGACATATCGTAAGCCTAAGCCTAAGATTTAACCTATTAAATCCTAAACTTAAACGAACCTAACGATGATAAATAAAAAATTATCCAATCAAACAATTGCTTTGTTCATGTTAGAGACCTGCTCTCAGAGAGACAGCGATACTGAAAGCATAGTAACTGGTAGACTTAGGCTTAGGCTTAAGTATAGAGTATGGCTTATATTTTAAGGCCTTGGCTTAGATTTTACGCAAATAGTTCGGCTCAGGGTTAATGCTCAGGAATTTATAATTAAGTTTTTTCAAGAAGAACCCAAATAAAAATAAAAGAAAAACTAGTTCAGTTCAATCCGAACATACTTTTTATTCGCTTAACCATTTTAGTAATGAAAATAACACTGCAAAAATGGTAAGTCAAATTGTCTTTGTCCGAAAAAGACTCTGCGTGACTACACAAACTGAATCAAATTCGACTCCACCAAAGTCAAATTCGATCACTGAGGCACATGTCTGACTCTGGCGGAGTCGAATGTGACTCAGTTAGTGTAGTCCCGTACAGCCTATTTCGGAGAGATTCCATTTGACTCACCATTTGTTGTAGTGAATGCTTTAAATATGATTGGTCATTAATTTTAAAATTTTCAGCCATCTCCGGAATTTTAGTTTCTGTGGAAGGAAAGTTCGAAACGTCTGTTTTGTGTGTGGTCAGAAATTTTGGAAAAAAATACAATAGTCGAAGAATATGGGAAAATTTGAAACCAAAATTTCCTTAAAAATATACAATAAAACGGAAAATTTATATAAATTTGAACCGTAATCCGGTCGTGGAGACAAAGTTCACTGATACTAACTTTATATACTCTGAAAGATCGTAAATGTTGATCGGTATTTTGACTTCGATTGAAAGCGAACCGTTTTATTCGCCGACTGTGTACTACAGCGTGCTTAAGCTTTAGATGATTTGTTGCTTATGCTTAGGCTTAGGCTAAGTTTTAATTATATGCTTTCATATATGCAGAGGCTTTGAATTAATCGGGTTTAGGGAATATGCTTACACTATTGTTACGACCCTCGAAAGCAACATTGGTCGGTATTTTTGATCTAAAATAATCTTTTCGTGAGTAGTTTCTTAAAAGGAAATTTGTTTTTTTTTACTTTAGGTATTTTCAGAAGTGCCACAAAACACGCCTGCTTTTTAAAAAATACTTGTCTGTCAACTGAGAGAGTGAAAAATATTTCTACCACCTGGTTCGTTGTTGAAACAGTTTTCCGACAGATTTTTTGGAATTGTTTACATTTGTTCAAAGTTTAACAAAAATTAAAACATTAATTAAAAATTTAACATTTCAGTGATCTTATCAAGACAGCTTTGCTCGCTCACGGTGTTGCTATGTTTCGCACCAGCATACGTCATGTTCCCACGCGGCGGCCCGCAGCATTCAAACGCGTTTTCCCACGTCATTTCACGGCGTAACTTTCGAGGCGGTGGGAACGCGCACTTCCGGGTGCAACAGCGAGCGGCGCTATCGACGTTTCCAACACCGCCTCAGGTTGAAATTTCAACAGAAAGCTACAAAGCGGATGTTGTGTTTTTGCTTGATTTTTCTAATTCTGTCTTATTGCAATCTGAAAGAGATTATTTTATCAAGTTAAAAATAGGATATGGGCAGTTAGCAGCTGAAAATTACATTTTTCAAGATCAAAGGTTTCCAATAAACGTTGGCTTGGAACAAGACTTCGTTATCGATGTTGTCGACGGGTTAATTGAACGATCTGGCCAGAAATGGCCAACAGGTAACCGAATGCAACGATGGTTTCGAACCTGGGGTCGTCTTCGAAAGATTGGCCCATGCAAAAAGATCAGCGGCGGAACGTTATTTTGTAGGACTGCAACAGAGTAAGCTTAAGCTTTAGACTATTTTTTGCTTCCTTTTAGGCTTCGGCTTAGGAATATGCTTATATATAATACTGTTCCGCCCCTGTTCTGTACATTGGCCGGACATTTTGAAATTTAAGGGGTATCAAATAAGCGGACGGTGATGGACGGTTTCTGACGGCACCAGACGGTGACAGACGACTACGGACGGCGCCGCGCGACAAGTATAGCGCCATCCTTAGGATACAGATGTCGATACCAATGTAAAGAACAGGGGCGGAACAGTGTTATAACCATATTCCTAAGCCTAAGCCTAAACCTAAGCGTAACGCCTAAGCGTAAGACTGAGCATATTCCTAAGCCTAAGCCTAAGCCTAAGCCAACCAAAAATTAGTCTAAAGCTTAACCTTACTCTTTTCTATACCCACAGAAAAAGGTTCCGCCCCTGATCTTTACATATGGGCCGATGTGGACATGCGAATTATAAGACACAAATGTTTAAATTGGACTGTTTTTGAAATATACATGTGTTGTTTTTATTTTAGATCTAAGCGTCGGAGTGATAGCGTTTTCACGTGATATTAGCCCTATAGTTCCGTTATCAGAAGGCACGTCTCGTTCAGTAGTGCAGCACAAATTGAAAAATTCATTCAACCTCAATTATTTGGACACTGATATTGCAGGTAATACTTCTTGTTTATTTGTTTATTGATAATTAATTGTTTTGCACCCAAAGTGTTGATGATCAATTTTAGTGGCCAGGCCAAGAGTATTGAATGAACCCAATGGGTTAGAATGCACCCAATGGTTGAACAGGCACTTTGTAGTTGTCCTTGCCCTCAGTGGACAAATTTCCCTCCCTAGAAACGACCCTAACTCTGGGTAGTAACAGTAGTATACGCATATTCTTAAGCTTAAAATTCTCTAGCCTCTAATTAAGCCTAAGCCTTTAAGCCTGTAACCCTCAATTAATTCTTAAGAGTTATGCAATACAGGGCAAAACATTGTTAGTCAAATTGACTCTTTCGGAAATAGGCTTTTTCTGGCTTCATAAACTGAGTCAAATCCGACTCCGCCAGAGTCAAACGTGCGACTAAGTGAATCGTATTCGACTCTGACGGAGACGAATTTTGACTCAGTTTATGTAGTCCGGAAAAGCCTATTTCGGAGAGAATGAATTTGACTCACCATTTTTTGCAGTGTACTTTTTTATAAATTTTGATGCCGTACGATGCCGTCTATTATCATCTGTCACCGTACGGTATTGTTCACGTTCACAGCGATCTTTTTCACTCTTTGGGAACCATTACAAAAGTGTAAGGGTATACAGGTTTTGTTGGTGTCCCCTAGGCACAGGATGTACCTACTGAAAGGCTAAAGAGTGGCTGCCAATTACAATGCACATTTTTAGCAGTGTGTTTTTGTGGCATCCTTAGCGATTGGTCAATTTTATGTTTTAAAATCCAAAATTTCAATCGGTATTTTCGGTTTCTTCCAGCATCAATTTAAGTTAAGCGGTACTATTCAAGCAATATATACAAAGTCAAACACAGAAGAACCAATCAAAATCAGTTTGCACTCCAGTTGTTGTGTTTCGGCTGCCCTGAACAACAATTGTTTTTTGGGACATCCCAGTTGCCAATTTTGCAACGAATAGCTGTTTGGTGCACGTAAAACAGTACGGGTTTTTGTTTCCACTGTAGTGTTTTAGGAGCTTTGGACGCCGCAACGACACAACTACGAAATACGAGTTCTGATCGAACCAAAGTGATTGTTATTATCACTGACGGAGAACAAACGGATCCGAAAGGTATTCCCCGGCTTAAAAATTCACCAAAATCCGCCTTCGATATTCTCAAAGCCAGCGCTGACCAGCTTCGAACTCAAATCCCCGACGTCAAAATAATTTCAGTCGGAATTGGATCTAAAATTCGTAACGAAACACTTGAAATGCTTGGTGATGTTGTATTTCCACAGTTGTCAAGTTTTAAGCAATTAGCAAAGAAAGAAGTAATTAATTCAATCGTTCGAGAAGTGACGCGATTGGTTCACGGATGTCACAAAGTACAAAAGTTTACCGGATGTCATTGGACAAAATCCGGTTCGTGTCAAGATTGGTCCTGGTGGGTGGTGGTGTCGTATCCGGATACTGCGCTCGACGTCCCATGTGAACCGGAAGGAAAAACGCTGGCACGAATTTGTGACGCCAAAGAATGCGCTGGAGTTGCAACCACGAAGACAGAAACAGAAGCGACAACAACAACAATTGCGGCTGATACAACAGCGAAAGAAGCAACAATGGAAACAACGACAACAACAACAATGATAACGATGATAACAAAGACCACAACAGAAATATTGGCACCAATAACGACAACAACGATTATATCAGCAACCACAAAGGCAACCACAACAATAATAACAACAGAAATATTAGCACCAATAACGACAACAACGATTATATCAGCAACCACAAGGGAAACAACAACAATAACAACAACAACACCAACACCAACAACAACTACAACAACACGAGTTGCATCACCAGCAACAACGACTACAAAAACAGCAAAACTTATACCAAAATTTATGGTCACAACAACAACATCAACAACAAAAACAACAACAAAAACAACAACAACAACCACAACAACAACAACAACAAAAACAACAAATTTAGGTTAGGATGCAGGATTGACGTTTAGAACATTTTGTTGCTTAAACACTAAAAATATTTAATTTTGTCATTTCTGAAATGTTTTAACATCGGAGATATGTCTAAGACAAATTTTAGAACCCAAAAAAACTTTAAATACCAACCCTTCGGAAAATATGCTGATTTTATGTGAGAAGCGCGGTGAATATTTGCACGCCTCAATTATATTTGCACAAAACTAAAACATCTTTGAAACATTTACACTTCAATACTCGTTTTTCGTTATTTTGATCACTATCCGTTCTCGTTATTTTTACTATCCGTTTTACACGATAAACTGTAACCGTTACTCTGAGTTTAGTTTGCAGTTTCAGAGGTTATTCCTACTGACAGCGTTACGTCACGACAACCTTTTGGAGTTGGGTAAGTGTAATATTGATTTCGTCTAATTTTTATATAGTGATGTGGACCTGGTCAATCCCGAATTCTTTAAAGGTCCCGTTCGCTCAATTCTGTGGTCCACTCTGGTCAAACTACGCCCAGGGTGGAACCACTTCAGAGCGGTGCCATACGGTCCGAAACGCAAGTATCAGACGTTGATTGGGTGCTTCAAATTTTACTGCAAAGGTTTCCTTGGTTTAACGGCAAAATCTTTGGAGACAAAAAATCATTGAAATCAGCATTTTCGTTCAGTTAAAAATTCGAAGAGAATTTCTTGCCCAATAAGTTGATTTTGGGTCCGACGCCAGTTTAGACTCCAAGCGGTTTGGTCCAGTGTGAATTGGTCCGATTCGCAGTCCATCGTTGATCCGTGGACCGGCTAGTTTTCACAGTTCGGTCCACATCGCTAAGTACAAAACGCAAACCCCATTTAGGATTAGGCATAATAAACGTTTGATCAGTGTTGGAACTATACGATCTACACATCCCCTGCACAAAGTTTTGCACAAAATTACGAACCACGCCGGAAATCGCACCTCGACCCTCTTGCACTCGAGTCAAGCATGCTAACACTACACCATATGGTCATTGCAACAACTTCTTATACCGGTATATATGCCCATGCGTACTAAACGTTTTGGTTTACATACACTTACCGTGCACATATACTGACAATCAGAGCCCGTATTCTCAAATGTGTGTAGCACCTATCACCAGTTGGTGACAGGCCTTGTAACTTTCGAAGCAGGGAATGGTGAGGTTTGAAATTCAGCACATTTATTGCTTTCGATTTTTTTTGCTACTGTGCAAATTTTGAGATCTGTAATTGCAGCAGTTCGTTAGTGTGAAAACCTATTACTAACTGGTGATAGGTGCTATATTCATTTGAAAATATGGTCACAGATTTCAAATTTTTTCAATGGCATTTTTGTACCTACACAATGATGGACAGTACCGAACGGCAAGCATAGTGTCACCCTTAGAATTTAAGCATTTAAAAGAAAATAAATTGATACATTTCTCCAAGGATAGCTTCCTCATCGCATATCCGTAAACATACGTTAAAATGTTTTAGCAAAGCACTCGCAGGTGGTCGCCAACAACATTACGGTGAATTACGACGCTCGAACTGGTGGTGGCTGTTACTTCTGTGTGCAGCGTTACTAATTGCACTTGCAGTAATTGCAATTTATATTGCGTATCGCAGAAAACGCACTGCAGTGTTTGACTTCTTCAAGAAACAACCGAAAGCGTCGGACGCAACAGCGAAGCGTGGACACGGATCGCGACCGGATCAGCCGAAACGAGTTGGTGATCAACGGAGGCTAAGTTTGCCAGAAAGTTAGCGCATTTTAATAATTGTGTTCGTTGCTGAAGTTTGGGTTTAAAATCTATTTACTATAATATTTTAAATACAATTTATAGAGTGAAAATTAACACGAAAAGTAGATTCTGTTTTTGAGTTACAATTGTAAGCCTTTAAACTTGATAAGGTCTACGCTATACATTACTGCGCCGGGTGTCGCCGCGAGCGGCCTTACGCCGCTGCGCACACGGCTGTACATGCGACTTAAACGTAAGATAAGTTTACTTAAACTTGTGTTAATCTTAAAACATATTTAGTTTAAGTAAAACTTAAAATTCTAGTTTAGTTAATCCGTCCGGCCATTTAACTTTTACTTAAACTGATATTCAAGTTTAGTTAAGCTATATTCATTTAAATTTAAGTTTTTAGATAGTATATAAGTATACATAGTCTAATTATTTCAGAAGACGGCAGCTTAAGCACTACTGGTTCGACAAGTACAAAACAAAGCCGAACCTCCACTGAATCAAGACGCTCATCTAGTGGACACCAACCTGTACCAAGTAAGGGGGGGGGGTAACTTAAATTATCGCTGACGTTATACATACCCCCCCACGAGAAAGAGTTTGTAGTCTTTAGAGGCTTTGCTTCTAAAATTAAAAGATTAGTTGGAGTACCGCTTTAGTGCCTGGTACAAAAATGTACCAATATCCAAAATGACTACTGAAAGGTTCCAAATATAGGTATACTTATACTTCAAGCTGCCCGATAAACTGTCCAAGGTCTCATATTTCGGACCATGTGAAGATCAGTGGACGGAACGTTACTCTGCGGGACTGTTTTTAAGCACCGGCGTTAGCTTTCGGTTAGTTTGTTTGCTTGGATTTTTAAAAAAATCCATGAAATATAGTAAGGGGCACATTTTAAGCATAATGTATACCAAGTATTTGCGACATATCCTTAAATTTTAAGTTTTTATTTTTTACTGTGTTTTGTCTAATAATTTAGCTTATAATTGTTTAAAACTTGCAAACTTTAAGTTCAGTTTGAAAAATACATGTCATCCGGTTCCTATTGCAGTCAAGGTCTCAGCATGTAATACCTTAGCTAGCATACAGCACTAATCCGACAAATATATATGTATGTATGTATATATATATATCAGATATTAAGCCATTGAATTGATGACAAATTAGCTCAAACACGAACTTGCAAACGAATGAATGCGCAATTTTAACAGGGGGCCAATGTTACTTTTAGGTTCGTAACAGTAGATTAAGCATATTCCTAAGCCTAAAATTAGCCTAAGCTTACAAACGCGTATTTCTAAGCCTAAGCCTAAGCCTAAGTACATACACAAAAAAGTATTTCTGAATTTATTCAGAAAAGCGTTTTTTTGTGGCAAATCTGAAGAGTTTTACTGATATTTAAGACAATTTTTCTTAAAATAACTAGAAAATGTTTTATTTTCCGACTTTATTTCAAAACGTTTTTTGAAAACATTACTGTTATAACAGAAATACATTTCAAGTGCACGTTGCTAATCATATTTCTCAAATGTAAGAAATTTTTTCTTAAATATCAGAAATATTATTTTGAGTGCAGACCCACCCGAAACCGGGACGGCCCTAAAAGTAACATGAGCTTAACAGTTTACTACGAGTTTACAAATAATAAAATCTCCACAAGACGTGAGAGCCATTTCCGACGACGATCCACGAAACCGTGGGACTCATCCAAGCATGAAAAAGTGAAACACACAACATTCATGCGAGGAGACGGTTAGATGAAAAGGTCGGTAAAATACAAAATAAAATTATAATTTTAGGAGTGATTGAAAAAGCCGACATTGGGATTTCTGGCAAAAAAGCAGGTGAAAAAAGTGTTACTGTACAATCGGGCAAAAGTTTACTTGAAGAAATTACAGCTAAGGTATAATATGCTAAGCACGCCGAGCCAAATTCGCTGTTTTCTATTCAAACAACACATTCTGCACGACCCCTTTTTAAAGTTTTGCCCAAAATTCACGCCTACGCCGGATAGTTTGACACAACAAGTTTTAGGTTTCCCGTTTTCGGTCATTTCTATATAAATTTTTAGTGCCAATTTAACGTTCTTAGGGCCTATATTCTCAAATGTGTATAGCAACTATCATCAGTTAGTAATAGGTTTGTAAACTCAATCGCAGTTATTCAACTCAAAATTGGTACAGAAGTGTAGAGAAAATCATATGCGAAAAATGTGCTGAATTTTAAACCTCATCATTTACTGGGTCGAAAGTTCCACGACCTATCATCATCAACAGGTGAAAAGTGCTGCATACATTTGAAAATATGAGACTATGTTTCAATTAAATTTCTCTCTGTGCTAATGTTATTTTAGTTTTGTGTGAGGAACTAAAGTCAAGCAGTACTGGTGATTGGTAAAATTAGTAAAATACGTCGCGTATACTGCAAAAAAATGGTAAGTTAAATTGACTCTCTCCAAAATAAGCACTACAGGATTACGCCATCTGAGTCAAATTCGACTCCACTAGAATCAAACGTGTGACATAGTGAGCGCAATTTGACGCTGGCGGAGTCGAGTTTGACTCAGTTTGTGTAGTCCCGTTCAGCCTATTTCGGAGAGTCAAATTGACTCAGCATTTTTTCCAGTGTAGTTTTAGCATATAATTTTCAATCAGTTGCTTTAAAATTTAAAATTTATTTTTATTATATTTTGATATTTTTAGTGAAATAATAAAAGATTGCAAGAAATGGCCGGCCCTGTCAAACAGATGTGGTTCACTCTGGCAACATGACTTTTATATTAGAATTGAAGTTTATTTTGTTTAACTTTTTAGTATATATAAAATATATGTTAGCTGATACAAATATATTTACATACAATAAAGCAGATATTACAGAACTTTTATTATTAATAAATACTAAATTTTTGGTTACAGCAATCGTTGTTTTTACTCAAAAAATTCACATCGGCTCTTTTTTAGTCACAATTTTAAATTTTAAGTAGAAACTGGCACAACTTTTGAAAATTTCAAAATTTAGCTTTCGTGCGTTACCTATACAGACAAAATAAATTGTCCTAAAATTTCAAGACTCATACTTTCTTAAAATTTCAACACATAAATGTCTTGTATTTCAGCCGTTAATAATCTTAAACAGTTTAAAAATTCGTTTCGTGAATGGTTAAAACATAAATGACTTATATTCAAGAAATTGCTATTGCCAATTTATAAGACACAAATTTCTTTTTCTAAAAAAATAGTTGTCTTATATTCAAAACTAATTTTCTGATTTGTATGTAAGTGAAAAACGTTTCTCTGTGTATATTTTTAAAAGTGTAAATAATCGAATTGCATAGATATTTCAGGTTGAGCTTAGGCTCGCCACAACCTAAGAAAATAACCAACTCGCTAGCTGAACTGATTAATCAACTCATTGGAATTTACAGTGTACCAGCATGAAATTATGCGTGTTAAGTGGGCACACCCCCAAATCATGCGACATGATTCCTGTGTTATTGTAGACACGGACTCGCAGCCCGAGACGGGCCGAAGCGCTCCGTACCCTAGAAAATTTTTGGCCCAACTCAAAAACTTTCGTCGCGCTTGTAAGTTTTGTATTTCAACCGAATGATTCCCCCGAAATTATATCATTGACCCTAAATTAGGTTGAGCTGGCGGCACTTTTCTAGTTTCCCCCGTCACTACGCAAATGGGGGAAGAACTTTTTCACTTGTAATATAAAAATGTTTTGTTGTTCTGTTTTAAAATCCAGTTTCTAGTGCGAAAAAAATTTCGTCAATTTTGCGTTGTTTTTCACGAGGGCTGCCGCCCCCTTCACCGCTTGCGACTTGAAGGAATACTAAACAGGAGGGGGCTGCCGGCCCCAATCCCCCTGTACTAAGCTTGTATCGTTGAAACATCTAAAGTTACTGAAATAGGTTTGAACCGTTTTGGTGCGTAAGTATGAGAAGCGCTAAGTGCGGGGGAAAAGTCTTTTGGGGTGGGCGGCAGCCCCAATTCTGCTAAGTATGTTTTCAAATCGCCGAATGTTCAGGGGTCGGCAGCCCCCCTGAAAACGAAATTTTAGTGGTCGGGGAAACGTTTTTCCTGGGGGGAGAAAACTGCAAAAGTGCCAAGCTGGCTACGGGCCTGGGTGCTTTAGACGACGACAACAATACGTAAATCCGCTAAAACTTGGGCAACCCCAAATTTACCCTTGTCTTACTGCCAAGATGATCCTAAATTACAACACAATATAACCGTTGAAAACAACAGAATAGATTATGTTGATAATTTAAAAATCGACAAAACCTGGCTGGCCACAACGCCTCTGGCGATTGCTTTTAGGTGTAATGATATGTTTAAAACTAAGCCAAAACCATAGATGAGTTTAAGTTTAAAAATTAATAAATTCTAAATTCCATTAACCCCCGCATATGCCTACCGCTTCGACGCCATTCAATGCTATTTAAGTTAATGACTATTTTTTGTTTAAATGATCAGGAGCGGAACGTTTTTTCTGTGGGACTAGAAAAGAGTAAGCATAAGCTTTAGACTAATTTTTTAGCTTGTCTTGGCTTAGGCTTAGGCCTAGGAATACGCTCATTCTTACGCTTAGGTTTAGGCGTAGGTTAGGCTTAAGATTAGGAATATGCTTATAATACTGTTCCGCCTCTAAAATAATTCAGTAAAGTTTTAACTGAAAACATTTTGTTCGTTGCGTAGAACAACGTCGATTATGTTAGACAAGCTCAACTAAACGTAGTAGGTCAACTGACAAATTGACATTGCTACGAGTTCACTAAAGCTATGATCGGTAAGCCATGTTTTCATTTTACGCCAAGCCATAATCGAAATCATTAGGTTTCCAATAATTAAACGCTGTTATCAAGATCGCTGAATGGTTTTAAATGAGAAGGCTTAATCTTATGCTTAGGCTTAGGCTTAGGAATATGCTTATACTTGTCACAGTCCTGTTGTATACATTGGCCAATGTCACAAAACGTTTGATACCAAAATTGGCAGAAGGCCTGTGCAAACATTTTCCTGGATTTTCATAAAATCTAAAATTATTTTATAGCATCAGATAAGCGATTCTGTGCACTGTATGCAATATTGCAATTTGTATTGTGGACAAGCTGTTTCGCTACCACTGACAATGCAGCGATGGCGACCGAGACCGGCATTATAATTCGAAGTATACGCAGAATGGACCACCGAAACGTGCGTGAATTAGCGAGACCAAGTATACGCAGAATGGACCACCGGAACGTGCGTGGATTAGCGAGACCAAGTATACGCAGAATGAATCACCGGAACGTGCGTGAATTATCGAAACCAAGTATACGCAGAATGGACCGCCGAGATATGCCTGGATCAAAAGTCGCGGTGACCAGTGAAAGCTACGACGCCGATGTGATGTTTTTGCTCGACTTTTCTGCGTCTGTTCTATCAGCAGACGAGTTTAAATATTTTACCGATCTGGTGTTCCATCGACCGAATCATAATGCAGCTTTACTTTATAACTTTCGAGGCAAAGAGTTCCCTGAGAATATTGAACTTCAGCAGGATTTCGTTGTCGATGTGGTTAAAGGTCTTGTAGAACGATCTGGTCAATCATGGCCTCCAGGTTAGCACGGGACCAGAGGAGTTTCTATAATGTCGACATTAAATCTGGTGGTATATATACCTAAAACTGGTTGTGTTGGGCCAATGTAAGAACAGGGGCGAAACAGTATTAAAAAACTAGTCTAAAGCTTAAGCTTACTCTATTGCAGTCCCACTGAAAAACGTTCCGCTCCTGATCTTTACATGGACCTTTTTTGTTGTACATAGCCAACCAGCTGAGCCCGAATATACCAAATTTTTTAGCAAAAATCATGTTGCTTGATTTCAGCACCTCCTATCGAAGCAGCGTTAAACGTTAGCATCAGGGATAAATTAAGGTTAAAATACCCAGAACACGATCAATTTTGAATTGTAAATTGACCGTATTCCACTGCGAATGAGTCGGCCAAACCTAACCAGCCTGAAAATTTAGACGCCTTGTTAAGGTCAACAGTTTAAGGTGTGTGGAGGTGAGCCGAGTGGGAAGTGAGTGAGAATTTTTTACTCGACCCGTGCATTACCCATGCAAGCAATAATTTTTTACCCGGGGGTATATCCGCGCAAAAAAGATTTACCAACGACCCACCTTTTACCACCGACTAACCAGCATTTGAAGATCGCTGGTGATTTGCGCTTTAATGAAGTTTTGATAAGGTATACCCGTGCCTGAAATGCTTTACCCGACCCGCGTTTGCCCGCGGGTAAGCGCGGGTACCCGCGGATAATGTCCCACTCTGACGGTGAGTATAAAATAGCTACCAGCTAGCATAAGTAGACCGACTGCATGGATCTCGAAAGTTTAATTACAGTAAACAGCAAATCATTGGTTTGAAAATTGTTTATTTTTTGTTTTTGGTATTCGTTGCGCTAAATATTTAAATTGAACCAATTAGAAATTAGCTAAGCACCTAAATATATTGTGTACGCGGGTTATTTATATTACGAAAGACGAATCAGATGCCCGAAAATAATTTAAGGTCTTCGCGTTGGAGTCATTCAATTTTCGTCGCATATTAAACCAGTGTTGAATTTAACGGAAGGTACATCGTTGTCCGTTGTTGAGCGATGGGTTCGAAAGAAAAGTGGACTGTACTACGACTTGACGGATTTAGCAGGTACGCGTCAAGCTTTGGGTGGGTCGCTCGTGCGGGAGGGTGTATTTCTTTTGATTGACTCTTAAGCTTGGTTACCCGAGACTCGGATGTACTCCGCTGAAGTCTTCAAAGTGACAAACTATATTTTTGTGTAATTTTCACAAATATTGCCTGGGTTTCTGAAACCTTGCTTAAGTATTTACTTAAGTTATACTTAAGGAATACCTTAAGCGGCCTTAAGTAAATGCTTAACTTTTTAACAAAAACAAATGAACTCCAAATGTGAGACATGGTCATAACAATAAAATAATAGTTTTGCTTTATATTAAAGGATGCGCCATTAGTCTTTAAAATTCCAATAGACCAAGCTACGTATACTTGAACTGTTAATCTGCAATATACCAAAATTGTTCAGCGATTTAAGTATTTACTTAACTTAAGTATGCTTTTAAAAACAACAAAATGGTTACGTAATTACTTAGCACGTATTTAAGTACTAACTCGCTCTAAAGTAGGGTGTCGGAAACCCAGCCATTGTCAATCAAACCATTCAATTAATGTAATTACGCTTACTTTGTATCGAGTTTAGTTGAAGCTTTCAGAAAGTATATACTGTATTGACCCAAATAAGAGGGGGTCTGATATAGGGTTCCCCCCCTTGTTATTCGGTTACGGACTGTTATTTATTTTTAGCCCACGCTCCGCCACCCTTCGTTACTGATATATATCCGGTACTGCAACTGTCCGTTGAATTAAACATTTTTTGTGTTGTGTCAATAGCTTGAGCGATAATGCAAGGTTATACGTAGGAACGTACTTTCAAAACATAAGTACGCCTTAAAGTGTCGAACTCAACTTGATTTGGTTCTCGAGTAATTTATGCGCTACAGGGATAATTGACATTTATAGACTCTAATTAGGGTTTAAGGACTCTATCCGCTTACGGACACTTATTAGGGATACGGACTCCTATTGATCGGGACTCAAAATGGGGACCACCCCCCTCTTATTACCCCCCTCGTATTCGGGTCAATACAGTAATTGCGTACCAGGTGCAATTGACCTCGCCAGTGAACAACTGCGTGACCAAAACGGCTACCGTAACAAAATCATCGTTATCCTGTCAGACGGCGAACAAAGCCACTCAAATGACCTGCCACGAACCCGGCTCAAATCATTGTCGCCAGAATTTTTGCTTAATGTAAGCATGTGGCATTTGGGCATTCGAGTCAAAAACGCTCAAATCATCGCAATTGGCGTCGGCGATAAAATTAGCAACGAAACGTTGCATTTTGTCGCCAATTACGTCCACCCTCGGCTGAAAAATTTTCAACATTTAGTCAAAACTGAAGTGATTGACGCGATTGTGACGGAAGTGACTCGATTGGTGCAAGGATGTGCCGGTGTCCAACGGTCTACCGGATGCCAATGGGTCCGGCACGCGGCAGCGTGTGAAGATTGGTCATGGTGGGAGATGACTGACACTCCGGCGCCTGAAGTTGCCGGCGAGCTTCGGTGTGAGTCGGAAGAAAAAACACTGCTGAGAATATGTGAATTGACCGAGTGTCCTGGAGGCGAAGCAGCGTGGAGTTCTACAGTAGAAGTGGTAGCGACAACAACAACAACGACGACGGCAGCAACAACAACAGCAACAACAACAACGACGACGACGACAACCACAACAACAACGACGACGACAACAACAACCACAACAACAACAACGACAACAACCACAACAACAACAACAACAACGGCGGCGACGACGACAACAACAACGACGACACCACCACCACCAACAACAACAACAACAAAAACAACAAAAACAACAACAACAACAACAACAACAACAACAACTCCAATGAAAACAACCACAAGAACAACAGAAACGACAACGACAACAGCAACAAAAGCAACTTCAATTCAACCTGTTCCGCCGGAAGAAACATCAACAGAAGTTGGAACAACGCCAGCTGAACCAGAAAGAAACGCAACAACAGAGCCCGAAATGCCTGAGTAAATGTTTTTGTTACTATCCTTTCACACATAGAGTATACCATAAGTAACAGCAGCGGTGGATACAGAAATTTCTGACGATCAGCTGTGTGAGTGGCTAAAATTATATCGCGTCATTTTTTGCTGTATGCTATATATGTGCCAATTTTCGGCTCATGTAAAGAACAGGGGCGGAACGTTTTTTTGTGGGACCAGAAAAGAGTAAGCTTACGCTTTAGACGAATTTTTGTTGCTTAACTTAGGCTTAGGGATATGCTCATTCTTACGCTTAGGCTTAAGCTTAGGCTTAGGAATATGTTTACACTACTGTTCCGGCCGTGTTCTTTAATACATTGGCCCAATTTTCTTAGGCGAAAAATTGTAAGGTATGGGATGCACCTGGACAATAAATTTCCACTAGACATATATGGATACCGGAAGCAATATTAAGAGAAGTGTTTAATCAAAAGAGCACTCTTTTGTAATTTTCATCTCGAACAGTGTCAACAACATTTTAAATTATAAAATTACGGTAAAAGTGTAGGCTGCTCCAAGATCAGATACGGCAATTTTGTTGCGTAAAATCCCTGTTTGTACTGTGTTCAATACATTTCAGGGGTGTACCGTTTGCGCCTGACGTTGGAGAACAATCAGGGTAAGTCTGCTTAACAGGGTACAACCGGACGTCTGCCTCCGGCACCGGCAGAAAATCGGCCTCCGGCTCCGGTGAAATTTTTGCCGGATGTTCCGGTAAATTCGGTAGTAAAATTTTGCATAATTTTGCAAAATTTATCTGTTTAGCGCGTTTTTTTTTGTTTTTGTTACAATTTTCAGGAAAGCATTTCCGAAATTTCGCAGAAAATTAGCGTAAAACCAAACTACTTAACAACATATTAACAGATATTGTCTAATATTAACTAATTAACCATCATTTTTACTGCCGAATTTCGCCTCCCCTCCGGCTCTGGCAAGGTTCGATGACCTCCGGCTCCGGTATTTTTCACCTCCGGTTGCACCCTGCTGCTTAAATATTTTATAAGTTTACATAAATTTTTTACCTGAAATGGCACAGGTCAGGTAAAATTTTTTCTATCCGTTTAATTACCTAAACCATTCTAAAAATTAGTATATTTACTATTTTAAGTGCGGTAAAACTATTTTGCGTATCGTATTTTCATATTGAAACTGAGTTGTTTTTAGTGAATTTTAAGAATTCTGCATTTTTACTTTGAGCTGTCAAAAAGTATTTTCCATTTTAGTTTTAATTTAACAATATAACTTTTTTATTTCAGCTAAGTAATTCTTAAAATCTTGCAAATTTAGCTAAGTAATTTCAATAAATTTTATGCTTTAAAAAGTAATTTTATTGTAAATAATAGTTTGTTTTATTTTATCAAACTAATTTTAGCCAATCATATTTTAATACTTTAAGTTATTTTAGCAAAATTTTGTCAAACTAGCTAAGTAATTTCAACAAATTCTGTTTAATTTAGCTAAGTAAAATATAGACAATTCTTCTTACTTTTAGCAAAGTAATTCTACATTCAACCGAAGACGAAGCGTTACTACGCAAGGCCGATATGCGCTGGCTGGCAATAGTTGGATGCATGCTTATTATTCTAATAGTTGGTTTATCAATTTATGTCATTCGACGAAAAGATAAATCTCAACGCACTTCTCCTGGATCACCCCCACTGCCTCGAAAGTTTTCTGTGCCCAAAGACAGACTCGGCCTTAAAAAAGGCGTCGACGGCGGCGAAGGCAAAAGCGCTGCGATTCAACCCGGCCTCAGCTTGGCAGAACAACGAAAATCAAGTGTTCCCGAAAGTAAACATTTTTTGTTTTTTAAATTCTACGACAGTAATTTGTGAAATTTTATAAATTGAAAATTTGAACTGTAACCCAAAGTGTTTAAGTAATTGTCTGTTTTCGATAAAAATGTGCTATTTTAAATGAATTCTGTTCAAAGTAGAACTCTGGACGAAGCATTCAAAGCATATTTGAGTATGGTTCGGATTAATATGGAATTACAAAAATACGTCACAAGATGGCTTTCAGTTGCTAAAATAAAATATAAATTTTCTGGCCAATGTAAAGAACAGGGGCGGAACAGTATTATACGCATATTCCTACGCCCAAGTCTAAGCCTAAGCCTAAACCTAAGCGTAACAATGAGCATATTCCTAAGCAAAATCCTAAGCCTAAGCCAAGCAAAAAAATTAGTCTAAAGCTTAAGCTTACTCTGTTGTAGTCCCACAGAAAAACTTGCCGCACCTGATCTTTATATGGGCCAATTTCTTAATATTTAGTGAAAAGACGAGCCAGTGAGACGTCGTTGAAAACGCAGTCGAAAACTTCGATTCCGTCTCGTCGACCGTCAACGCCAGTTGAACGTCGAGTTTCAATTTCAAGTAAAACATTTTTGTAAAATAAATATTTTTAAAACAGAATTGTTTAAAAACATTTAAGAAAATGCAGTTGTATTTACTAAGATAAGCGTTCAGTTTCAATTTTGGGTCAAACCATTTATATTTGCCTAAAATCAGAAATTGCCAACATATTGGCTGGGTTTCTGAAATATAATGCTTGAGCTGATAATCTTGAATATATCAAAATTGGTCAGCGGCTTAAGTACTTACTTAACTTAAGTAGGTTTTTAAAAACGACAATATGATTATGTACTTAATTACTTAAGACGTACTTCAGTACTGAGTCGTACTTAAGTAGGGTTTCAGAAACCCAGCCATTTTAAATTTATAGGTTTTTTACTTAACATAAGCAATTCAAAGGAAACTGTTCATACTGTAGTGACCCGAATACGAGGGGGACTGAAATTTATTTGGCCTCTCTCCAGAGGGTACCCCCTGTTGCTGAGTCACGGACTTTTATTTATTTTCGACCCTCCCTCCGCCAACCTTCCTTACTGATATATATCCGGTACTGTATTTATCTGTTGAAATAAACGTTTTTAATAATCTTGTGTCAATAGCTTGAGCGATAATGCAAGGTTTATACTTACGAATGTGCTTTCAAAATTTAAGTACACTTTAAAGTTTCGAAGTCAACTTTATTGTGTCCGTTTAAGCTTTAGACAATTTTTTGCCTAGGCTTAGGCTTAGGCTTAGGAATAGGCTCATCCATACGCTTAGACATAGGCTTGGGCTTACGCTTACAAATATGCCTATACTTCTTCTCTGGCCCTGATCTGTATATGGGCCCACTTTGGGATAATTGACATTTATGGACTCTAATTAGGGTTTAAGGAGTCTATCCGCTCACGGACTCATATTAGGGATACGGACTGCTATTGATTGGGACTCAAATAATATATAATTCCTAACTTAAAATTTATAGATCTTAGCTAAAATTCTTAACTGTAAGAAGTTGACCGCTGAATACACGTTTACTAAACTTAGCCGGTTTCAGAGGTACCAGATTCTGGCAAAATTGGAGTTGCTGGCAAAGCGATTTATGAAAAAAGTGCCGCAGTTCAACCTGGCAAAAGTTTGTATTCTCCGGCGGAAAAATTGACAGGAAAAGCCCCGGAAACGTATAGTAAGTTTTAGTCCTTCAGTATCCGGCATTGAAGTTTTTACGGGAAGTTACAAACTCTCGGAGCTTGGCTTTAATTAGAGACTCATAAACCTATTGGCGTTCATTTTATTTCCTTATTTAATTTGTTTGTTTCTTTTTATATATTCATTTTTTTATTTGTATACTACTTGTTATTTATGAAGGTGCAACCGGAGCTGAAAAATGCCGAAACAAGGTCAGGAGAAAAGCAAAATTTGTTAGGGGTCGTACCGGAAGTGAGATGAAATTGGGTAGAGTTACCAGGGTACAACAGGCGGTTCACCTCCGGCTTCGACTCCGGCTGCGGTAGAATTTATGCCTGTGGTTCTTTCAGCATCGGTAGTGAGATTATGCAAAATTTGATTTCTTTCAGCTTTTGGTACAATTATGAGCAACAAATTGGCGAGATTTTGTAAAAAAATAAGAAAAATTGGGGAATTAAACACCATTTTATGTACATAATTTCACTTCACCTCCGGTGTTCAATTGTTTATGCGGGGTTCACGTTATAATCGGGTGTCACGTTTTGTCCCTATTAGACTATTGGGTCTCATTTTGTCTGCTTGTAGACCTTATATCGTATTCAAAAATTCGTATTTGTCGGCTAATATCATGTGTAGGTCACCTTTTGTCCTTCAATTTGAAAATATATCATATGATATTCGAGGTACTGTCTGCGAATATCATATGATATATTTTCAAATGTCTGCATAGTTGAGGTAACATACCCAAATTGTCCAGTGGAATATCATATGATACTAGAATTTGAAATTTGAATTTTTGAATTATGAAGCTATGATTTTACGCCATTTTGTGTCGGAAATGATTTGCAGGCATGTATTTGGTATTTAAAGCGCGTTTGTGCCTCTGCCGTCTAACTTTTCATTCATTTATTAGTACCCAAAGGTTACACTGTCCCGCTGAATATCATATGATATTCGTTGAAATTTTGGAATATCATATGATATTCGCATAAATGTCCGACAGTATCACGTGACATACCGTCCCTTGTACACATTTATAATTTGAGAGCGGTGGTTTGTAAGCTAATGTCATATGACATTCGAGTTTTGTCTGTTGACCCGATATAAGTGCCCAAATTTTAACGTTGACGTCGAATCAACATGGGACAAACCGTGTCCCACCTGCCCCGGTTATAACGTGAACCCCGAAGCAGAGTCCCGGTTTTACCCTGTTACTTATTGATTTCATTATGAATTTTGCATATTTCAGTGAGACCTGAGTCTATGTGGATCGAAAAACAGCCAACAACAATGAACTGATTACAATTGTCCATATTCTCAAATGTGTGTAGCACCTATCACCAGTTAATGATAAATCTTGTAATGTTCGAATAACGGCGAGCAAAGCTTTGAAATCCAGCACATTTTTCGAATTTGATTCGCCCTACTTGCGTGCGTATCTTGAGATTCGGGACTCAAACAGCCGGTCAGTTTGAAAACTGTTCACTGACTGGTGACAGGTGCTATGCACATTTGAGAATACGGGACAACAGTAAAAGCCGTATTTTCGCCTGTGTACGTAACTATCAGCAGTTAAACTAAGTTTTCAAACAAGCGAACAAGTGGCATTTCTAGAACTAAAATTCTGCACAACCGTAGTCTCATTTAAGGTTAAAAATGTGTTAGTTAGCTGGTTCGAGACAGGTACACTGCAAAAAATGGTGAGTCAAATTCGCTCTTTCCGAAATATGCTCTGCGGGACTACACAATCTGAGTCAAATTCGACTCCGCCAGAATCAAGCGTGCGAGTGAGTCGTATTTGACTCAGTTTGTGTAGTCCCGCAGAGCATATTTCGGAGAGAGTCAATTTGACTAACCATTTTTTATCAGGAGTGGGGCTTTTTTCGCGGGACCGCTATAGAGTTAAATATTAAACTTTGAACTAATTGTTATGCTTAGGCTTAGGTACAGGCTTTATTCTTACGCGTAGGTTCAGACTAAAGCATTTAGGCGGTGAATGAAGTTTAGACTTAGCCTAATTGGAATACGGTTACGGTAACGTTACACCTTGTAGAATAGAATAGGTCAAATTTTGTACTGGTGATAGCGGTTACAGCCCATGTAAAAATCAGGGGCGGAACGTTTTTCTGTGATACTATTATAGAGTAAACTTAACGTTTAGACTAATTTTTTGCCTGGCTTAGGCTTAGGGTTAGGCTTAGGAATATGCTCATTCTTACGCTTAGGCTTAGGCTTATGCTTTGGCTTTGGCTTAGAAATATGCTTATAATACTGGTTCACCCGTGTTGTTTACATTGGCCGGGGTTGCGTACAGAAATGAAAATTTCCTAGCATTTAGACTGTAGATTTTAAATCTTATTAAAAGTGCATTTTTCGTGTCTTAAGTAATTTCGGAAAATGATGATATCCTCTTTATCTGTCTTCTCTTGTATTTATTGTATTTTAATAAAATATTCGATTGCTTTTCGAACGACAACATTTTAAGTAATTGTTTATATCACATTTAAATAATAAAATAATATCAAAAAATACTCAAAACAAACACAAAAAAATAAACGAAAAAAACAAGACATTTTAAGATGTGTCAGCATCCGTTTTCAAAGTATTACAACTCGTCTTGGGAGTTTCCAGTTTGTTCAAATTCAGCTTTTTTCGATAACAACAACTGCGAGAGTCCGACAAAATCTAAATTTTGTATTTGGTCAACACTTGATTCAGGCTGGCTAAGTTCTTCAGGACCTGGAGGTATCGGTTGCAGGTGTGTAGATCCATCATCAATTTCCAATTGTTGGTTTAGAATGTTACCATTATCGTCTAAATAAGCACTCTTCAAATCGTGTACGTGGTTCAATGAGCTCAGACTCTGCTGTAGCGATTGTTGTTGTCCATAATTCCTAGGACTCGTTTCAGATCCTTCTGGTGATTGTTCCATTGAGCTTTGATGGTCAGATGTAGTTTCTAGCGGTTGGTGTTTGCAGGTTTCGTTGATTTCTTCATTTCCGCGAGCGAAATTTAAACCAGCAGCGTTAAAATTGTTTTCATCGAGTGTTTGTATCTGTTGGTTACAATTGTCATCGAAGGTTGTTCCAACGCCAGTTGAGTGTTCCATTGAGGTGTGATGATCAGTTGAAAAACTGTACAACGTTGAGGTTTGTTGATTTTCCATTATTTGTATTTCCTCTGCTTTTTCGTCGTTTTCTTCTCCTCGTTGTGTCCGTTGGTTTCCAGCTGCAAGCAAATTTTTGTCGAAAATTGACTCATCAGTTGAGCTACTGGGTTCAACCGCGTTTGAAGATACCAGTTGCAGATTTTCGCTTCCGGATTCCAAATAATTTGTATCTCTATTGTCACCAGAGAAGTCTCCATAGCGTGTTGGTCTTTCCACGTCTTCAGTTGAAACTTGGTTCGTTGAAGCTTTCTTTTCTTCATGGCCGTTGTATGTTTCAATCTGTCGTTCAATTGAGTTTGATCCGTAGAGTTCAAATTGATTCCCCAAGTTGAGTTCTTCCGGTTGTCCTGACCCCGAGTTGTAAGGTGGGTACAGTTGAAATTCCGTGCTTTGTTCACCGAAGTCTTTGATTGAACCTTCTCCGTTAAGTTGAAATTGAGTATTCCAGTTGAGTTCATCTGGTTGTTCCAGTTCCTGGTTGCCAGACGGACTCAGCTGAGGCCCCGTGGTTAGATCAGTGAAATGTAGGTCTTGGATTTCGATAGAAGGATGTTGTGAAGACTGTTCGCCAGTTGGGTAGCGATCAGATTCAAGCTCTTGATCTTGTTGATTAGCGATTACAATGGAAGGTCCGACAGATGTTTTTGGATCCGTTGATAATTCAGACTTTGTATCTGATCGATTTCCTTGGCTCGACGGTTGAGCAGGTGATAATTGCGATTCAGTTGAATTTACACTTTTGACAATTTTCAACCCATTTGTTTGCTCATTTTCAATCTCGGGTAATTTAGAGCCGCTGTACATATCTTCAATTTCGCCTCGAACAACAGCATCTGAGTTTTCAATTTGTTCATCACTCCGGATTTCAGAAAACCTACCGCTCTGGTCGTAACCTTCCGCAACCAATGATTCGTCAACTGCGTCACTAATAGCTTGATTGGCTATTTCTGACGGTGACCGATAATAAACTGGCTCAAAATTAGGTTCTGCCCTTAAACATCTTTCTGCTTCGCTGGGATCAATCGTACCAGAGGTCTCTAAAATTTCATCAGAACCAAAACTCTTCAAGTTTTCCGTAGGCGCCAAAGGATCATTTAGGGGCTGCATAGCTTTGTGGGCTTCGGTTTCTGGACCGGTTTTCCAGTCTGATGGCAATTCACGTCCCTCAAACTCTAAACAGCTCGCATCAGCACGAAAATCCTGGTGTGATTTATCCGTATTGTTAGAATACTCGGCAGCCGCTTCAGTGCCGAAATCACTATGAGGTAACGACTCAGGACTGTCGAGTTGGTTGGAAATCTCTTTGTTTGTATTAAGTACATAGCTAGTAGATTCTGAATTCTCAAGTACTGCTTGCTCTGTAAAGCTCTTTGATTCTTGAAAACTATTGTTTCGAGCACCTTCTGTTGGATTTTCGACCGACTCGCAATTCTCAGCAGGTTTCACTTCTTGCTCGCAACCTAATTTTAAATCAGGTTCAGCGTTGAAAGTTGAACTTTGGTCCACCATCAGTGGTTCAGAAGGGCTATTTGGCATTTGGTCAATATATTGCTCGTGGAAACTGGTTTCCATGCCAGTTTGTATGCTCTGCGCTAAGCAAGTGTCAACTACGCCGCAAGCATACGGCACACCATATTCTGTCTCGTCAAAAGCTGCAGTCTCTTCGGTATTTGGCTCTTTGTTGAATTCCACGCCACAGCCATATTTCTCACGCTCCTGTTGTGTCACACGAGTGAGAAAGTCATCACCTTTGATCTGAGCCGACTTCTGTGAACCATGATACGAAATGACGTCATTTTCGCACGGATCATAATAACACATTGTGTCAATCGATAAAATTCCCACGCTTTCAGCGTTCGACACTAAACTTTCCCACGATAGTTTGCTGAGTTTAGACTCTAAGGCGCCGCTGTCTAAAGTGAACTGTTTTTGTCCTTCATGCTCAATTGCCGACCTTCCGTCCAGATTTTTCAATCCAGTGACGTCGAAGTCAGTTTCTGTTTCAACTGAATAAATTGAAGAATTTAAATTTGAATCCGGGATTTCAACGATCGTTGAATCGTGATACGAAGTCCGGTTGACCAGTATTGGTGGTACCGGTGGATACGTTAAACCCAGATCTTCAGTTGTATATCCGGAATCCAGTTGCGAAACGGTTTTTTCGTCAACGTCTTCTGCGAACGAATTTGCGGCAGCTTCTGGTGATGAACATTCTTCTGTTTCTACTGCGTCTAAGTGTTCGTCTACGTCCATTGGTTTGGTAAATTCTGACGTTTGAACTGGGATTTTCACCAGATTTGTCAAAGGTTCTTGCTGGTCACAGGTTATGGTATTTGTTTCGGATAGATTAGTTTCGTTCGGTAAATCTGAGGATTCTTCCGGAAATATTTGATGTTCCACGGTAGAGGTACAGTGATTAGCAGTTTGTTTATTATCATCATCATCATCATCATCATCAGTATATCTGTGTTCGTACCGTGTCGGTTGGTGCTTCATAATTTCTATACATTCTTGCTCTGTTACACTATTTTCATCAAATTTTGCTTCTTCAGCGGGTAGGACGTTGTCTGAACGCTCAGGAGACAAATGCAAGTCTGATATACCAAAATGTGACGCTAGGTCTGCGGTATCACAGCGCAATTTATTCCAGTCAGAGACTGCTTGGTATTCCCGTTGATTATCCTCAAGTTCCGCGTCAACGCTGACATCCTGTTGTTCCGTTTGTATAACTGAATGTTGAGGTTTATTGATCTGAAAGCACAGAGGTTCTATATCGTCGATGTTGCTTTGTGAACCAGGATCAATATGGTCATCTTCTGCATCAGAGCAGTCGGCGAGGTTGGCATTTAATGTTTCGACTGCTTCTATAGATGTTGGCGACGCGATCAGATCGTCTTCTGCGGTTAGTGTAGACATTGGCGGCGCGATCGAATCATCTGCTGCAATTTCTATAGACGTCGATACAATCGGATCGTTATCGATGACTTCTTCAAATGTTGGCGACACGATCGGATCGTCTTCTGCGGTTACTGTAGACATTGGCGACTCGATCGGATCGTGCTCCATCACCTCGTCAGCCGCTGGCGACGCGACCTTATTTTCTTCCGCACCTTTTCTACTCAGTGGCGAATGGATTGGGTCATCTTCCACAACTTCTCTAGACAGTGTCGATGCAATCGTAACGTTTTCTGCGAGTTCTCCAAACGTTGGCGCTGAAATTGGATCGTGGTTCGCGACTCCACTAAACGTTGGCGACGAGATCGGATCGTGTTCCAACGCCTCTACAGATGTTGGCGACGCGATTGAATTTTGATCCGCATCTTCTGTAGACAATGGCGACGCGATCGGATCGTTTTCTGTGATTTCTCTAGACGTTGGAGCCGAAATTGGATCGTCTGGTTTTAGTTCTTTAGAAGCCGCAATCGGATCGCCTTTCAAAACTTCTTCAGACGTTGGCAGTGCGATTGGATCTTGTTCCATGACTTCTCCATAGGATAGCGACGCAATTGGATTGTGTTCCTCAACGTCTTTAGAGGTTGGCGACGCGATCGAATCCTCGGTCGCTACTTCTACAAACGTTGGTGACGAATTGTCTTCTGCGACTTCTCTAGACGTTGGAGATGCGATCAGACCATCTTCTGTAACTTCAATTGGATTGTCTTCAGCGAGATTTTTAGATATTGGTGACGCAGTCTGATTGGCTGCTTCGACTTCTCTGGACGTTGGCGATGCGGTCGGTTCCTCTACAGCGACTTCTCTAGAAGTTGGCGGCGCGATTGAGTCGTCAGCTGCGACTTCTTTAGACGTTGGCGACGAAACAATATCGTCGTCGATGACCTCTCTTGCGACAGGCAACACAGTTGGATAATCTTCTGTCATGTTTGTCGACACTGGCGACGTGATCGAATCGTCATCCGTGATTTCTCTCGCAATCGGCAATGCGACCGGATCGTCTTCTGCGACATCTCGCGACGATCCAGATTCGACTGGGTTGTCTTTTGCAACTTCTCTGAATGCGGATGACTCGATTGAAATGCCGTTCGCATTTTCTCTCAAATGTGGACATTCGAGCGGATCATCTTCGACTATTTCACCAAGTTGTTGTTGTCGTCGAACGCTGAGAGGGCTAAATTCTTCGAGTTCGTGCTCGAGTCGATACTCGCCTTCAGTGGTCGCCGACGATGTCGAGTCGCGACTTTGAGCTCCACTACTTGTTGCTAAGCGATCGCCTGATTTGCATAGACTGTCTTTGCGCAGGTTACCGTCATGGTCAATTGAAGCGTTTTGGCTACTTTCGTGTTGAACCAGTTCGGTCTGATCTGAAGCAATACCTGGGCTTCCATTCTGGTTCAAATGATAAACAGCTGCATCGTCGGGCTCTGCAGGCAAGCCCGCCACATGAGGCGTACGCTCGCTATCTGAAACATGTAAAACGTTATAAGAATCGACTTCTGGTCCGTTTTCTGAAACCAAAATACGACCGTTTTCAGGTCCATCAAACTCATGTTGCCTATTTTCGGTTTCCATTTGATTTTCGATATTCTCAGCTGAACGGTGTACTTCAATAGTACAGTCAGCAATTTCATTATTGGCTGTTGGTTCATTAAGATGATTTTCAGATTCAGATACGGTCGAGATATTAAACGGCTCAGATTCACCAAAATTGTTCAACCTGGCAACATTGTCAGTACAGTCGCTGTAGGTCAAAAATTGGACAACTTGAATACACTGTTCTTCTATGTCCGTGGCTGGTGCATTGTCTGGAGTTCCAATATTGTTTAATTTTTGACCGTTGCTATTATCACTTGTACGTTTACCGTCTTCAAATCCGTCAGCTTCGTCTTGCTGCTTGTCACCTGATTGCTCTGATCGTTTCATTGATAATTCCTGTTCGGGAATAAAATCCATATCCTTGTCTGGCATGTCATCAATAGCTTCAGTACTTGCCCTGTCTGTAAGCGGTGCGAAATCTGGTCCCAGTGATTGTTCACAGTCCTGTTGCATCACTGATGGGAAAACTGGTTCGACACTTGGTTCACAGATTTGCTCTGTGATCTGTTCTAAACCTAATTCTGCCGATTGTTTACTTACTGGTTCTGCGAGCAGATCAGAAGCTAATTCTTCTGTTTGTTGGCGTCCGGGTTCACATACGACTTCAGCGTCCGGGTCCTCTGATTGTATTGTAAGTTCAATTTTTGGATCTATAGTAACTTCAGATTCTTGCTTTGCAATCAGATCCGGATCTGTTTCTTCTACAAGTTCACCTGTTTGTTTTGTCTTCAGCTCGAACTCCATTTGTTCTGACGATTTACTTCCTGGTTCTGTCATCGATTGGCAAACTGGCTCTGTTGGCAATTCGCCATCTCGTTTTGTCAACAGTTCAGTGACTGGTTCGGCCTTTAGTTCACTTTCTGGTTCTGCCATTTTGAGAACTGGTTCTGCGACTTGTTCATTTGTTGCTTCGGTCATCAATTGGTATTCTGGTTCTGCAGCCATTTTACTTCCTGGTTTTGCCAGTAGTTTGAAAACTGGTTCGATCGGTTCTGTGATGATGTCTGAAACAGGTTCAGTCGTTGCGTCATCACTTTCTGGTTCTGCCGTCAGGTCGCAAACCGGCCATGTCTCTCGTTCATATACCTTTTCAGTATTGAATTCGGACCCAGGTTCTTGTTTAACCCCAACATCTGGTTCTGAAACTGGCACATGATTTGGCTCAGTAGGTTCCATACCAAACCGAGATATTTCGGCATGTTCTTTGACCACTATGTTGTCTTGATCTTCAAACGAACTATTCGAATTTGTTTCTGCAATATTGTTTGCTGTTTGCAGTTTCAAACTATCCGCTTCTGCATCTTCTACAGTTAAATGTTCTTCGACGAAATGGGCGTTTTTCATTGTATCGACGTATTCCAGTTGATATTTATCACCAGAATATTCTTTAATGCCATAGAATTGATTTGTTTCGTTCGCAGGAATAATTTGAGATACTTCGTTGTTGTCCATCTGTTGCGGTAACTTTTCGTCTAAATATGACTGTTGAATATCATAATCAGTCTCATTGCCGTCGTCTGCTGGTTTATTGTCATTTGGTTGAATTGCTTCTCCTTCTCCTCCTCCTCCTCCTCCTTCTTCTTCTTCTTCTTCTTCTGCTGCTGCTGCTGCTGTCTTTTCTGGTTGCAAATAATTACTTTCGCAGATTTTTTCATTGTTGAATTCTTGATTTTGTTCGTCTTGCAAGATATTCTGAGCATTTTCGTCGGTGGCATTTTCGACAGTTTTGTCCTCGTACCATTGCGGAACGACCGTTATCTGCTCTTTGGAATCGTTGTTTAAGTCCGATCCTGTTGATTCGTCTGTAATTTGTTCGCCATTTGGTCGAAACTGTCCTTGATTGAGTTTGTTGTCTTGTAAATGATTCCTGACATCATCAACAGCGTTTTCGTTTTCTTCTTTACGTTCGTTGATGATTTGTTCAACGTCGTTTTGTATTTTGCCGTTAAGTTCATTCATGACTTCATCATCGGTGTTTTCTATTTCTTCTTTACGTTCATTGATAATTTCTCCAACGTCGTTTTGTATTTTGCTGTTCCGTTCATTCATGACTTCATCATCGGCGTTTTCTATTTCTTCTTTACGCTCATTGATAATTTCTCCAACGTCATTTTGCATTTTGCCGTTACATTCATTCATTACTTCCTCAACGGAGTTTTCTTTTTCTTTACATTCATTGATAATTTCTCCAACGTCGTTTTGTTTTATGCCGTTACGTTCATTCATGAATTCCTCAACGGAGTTTTCTATTTCTTCTTTACGTTCATTGATAATTTCTCCAACGTCGTTTTGCATTTTGCCGTTACGTTCATTCATGACTTCTTCAACGGAGTTTTCCAGTTCAGCTTGACGTTCATTGTCCGAGTCGTCTTGAAAGTTGAATGAATCTTGGTCGTCCTTGTTTTCATTCATAATTTCTGATTGATTCAACTTTCCATCAGTTGCGTCCAGCAAAGCTGCATCTTCGCTTGAAAATTCTTGCTCAGTAGTTGGTTCAAACGTTTCGCCACATTGACGATTATTTTCTGAATCATAACCTGAGATATCTTCTGGAATATCTGGTTGCTCGGTCTCGCTTAAATTAGGTTCAGTGCTAAATTCCAAGCGATCATCAGTGTCGATGTTTCTGGTTTCGTTTTCAGTTGATTCAGTCATCGATTGGATCGGTGGGTCCGCGTTTGCCTGATCCCGACTTGATTTTTGCAACTCTGATATTTCAACATTTTCTGGAAAATCATCAACATCATTCCTTAATTCATCTCCTAAAACATTGTCACCAATATTTTCCGAGATTCCCAAATCAGGTCTGCGAAATCCGTGATCGCTATCTTGAATTTCGTGAGCGACTGATGTGACTAAATCATTTTCATTGGCTGCAGGCAGTGTGATATCTTCAAAATTGTCTCGGTTCGTGGTACGCAATTCCCATTTTGTGTCTTCAATTTCGGCATTTTCACTTTTTGTTTCGCAAAATACCCCCTGTTGGTTTTGACTTCTAAAGTGATTTGGAAACAAATCCAGGTTTTGGGACATACAAGCGTTTTGAATATCATTTAAACCTAATTCCACCGGTTCTTCCAATTGACTACCGTAATCCGTCGGGGTTTTCAACTCGTCGTCTACTTTTGTGACAGTTTCCATTGGCCCGCTTCCTTCTACATTCAGCAGCTCGGGCGATTCGTAATACTGATGCATATTCTCAGGTTGACAAATGTCAGTTTCCGTTGCAAGATTTATTTCTGGCACTAATTCTTTCGGTTGGAATGTAGTTTCAGAGTCCACATTTTCTTCAAGAGCGGCATTTATTCTTTGATCTCGAGCTGGTGCTTCCAGTTGTTCGTGAATCCTTTCATCGTGCCGCTCCATGTGCTCAGAAGGCTCATCCGTTGCAAAGTTGGTTGTATCTGATACTTCCGGGTTCACTTGGTGAGCAGGTAAATCTTCTACATCATTTAGCTTTACTTCCGCGGTTTGAACATTTGTCTGCTGGATTCCATACTGTTCTATTTGTTGTCTTATTTCTTCCGAAATTCCGTAGTTGTCTAATGGTTTTTCAGAATTTACATTTTCTTCACCGAAAGCGGCATCTGTTCTTTGATCTTCATACGCTTCCAGTTGTTCAACAATCCTTTCTTCGTACCGCTTCATGTGCTCAAAAGATTCGTCTGTTGCTAGTTTGGGATCTGTTACTTCCTCGTGTCGTTCTTGCGTTGATAAATTTCTACCATTTAGTTTATCTTCTGAGGTATCCTCGACATTTGTTTTTGGGACTCCGTAAAGATCTCTTCGCTGGATAATTTGCTCGGATCGCTGGATAATTTGCTCGAAACTTCCATAATTTTCTGTCGCATAACTCGCTTCTAAAATATCGTCAGCTTCAATTCCTTCTTCGTCTAAAATCAGTTCAACTTTTGCTTCATCGTTATTCATTATTAAGTTGGTAGTATTTTCAACGGATCGTTCTTGTTGAGTTGAAAGTTGTTGATCTAAGCTTCGACGGTCTATGCGGTCTTCTTCCGCGATTTGAACATTTGAGCTATCCAGAATCCGGCCTTCGATGTCCATTTCATCCACGTCAACAGTGCTATGTTCGTCTAAGGATGCCCCCGTATCTTGTTGGATGTGTTGTCTGTGGATTCCAAGTTGTTCCCTGCTAATCTCACTACCAACATGGATTTCAACAGGATTGTCATAATCTACAGGAGCTCTGAGTTCAAACTCAGGTTGAGAATTTTCGAAGTCTTCGTTGAATTTAATTTGTTCCTCTTTGACCAGAGTTTCTGCGTTTTCCAGCGTTGAAATTGAAGCATTTTCAACTTCCGGTGACTCATTGACGATATTTTTAGCCAGATCTCGGCCATGGCATGATTGTAATTGACTCAACTCAACGTCAACGCGTGGTTCGACATCAAACGAATGAGTCACCTCGTCAGATTCAGGCTGAAGTTCAAAGTTGGGTTGAATTTCAACTGAACTTAAACTTAGATCGGTTGTTGGAGATGTTTTTGGTGATTTTTGTATATTTTTAGCTGCAAGCGAGTGTGGAACTTGAACTGGAGTTGAGTTGAATCGAACTGTTGCGCTGTTGTTATTGTTGGTGTTGTTGTTGTTGTTTTTGTTATTATTATTATTATTGTTGTTGTTTTTGGTAAGTTTTGAAAGCGCTGGTGAGTGTTTTGTGATACTTGCAGTGTCCAGTGACGTTGGTTTAGTTAGTTTTGAACGAACTAAAATACATAAATTACATATAACATTATTTTGGCCCCGGCATGCACTCCAAAATAGCAGTCCGTTGACAAAGTTGTATTTAAAACTGACTGCTTTGTTAAAATAAGCTTAATTGAGACACGATAAGTACACGATTAACGTTTAATATCCATATTTACCTGATAATCCGGTTAAACAAATTCCACCGGAAGGATTTAAATTTTAAACCTAAAAAAGCAACGCTTAACGCGAATTAATTACATTGAATTACTTTCTGTTTACCTGATTCGCCAACGAATAGAACAAATTGTCTTAAGAAGCAGTTACTGCAATTTCGCACGATCTTGTCTGAACACCGACTCACGACATATATTTTTAATTCGAAACTTTAAATTTTAAAATTTTCACAAATTATATATAGACTGTTAAGAATATAAACAAAGCAACTCAGTTTTACATACATTAAATTCAGAAAATTATTTCTTGAATATCAAACAGTAAATTTTATATATTTCTTGAAAGAAAGAAATTTGTGTCTTATAAATTAACAACAATAATTTGTTAAACATAAAAGATTTATGTGGTAAACATTTGAGAAATGAATTTTTGCAAGCTTTTTAAGACTATTAATGTTTAGTTTTAAAAATTTAACAACATGTTACTTGTAATTTGAAGACATTTTATTTTCGTTTCATGAATAACAATAGCGCTTGTGATCATGCATTTATTTTAAAGTTTTAGACAACTTACCCCCCAGGAGGCAGCGCCTCAACTAGTGGGTCGGGTAGGGTGTGCCCCACTCCCTGCAGGCATATTATTTTATTCTACGATAGAATGAGTTTCTTAGTACCATACTGAAATGCTATTGCCCTGTACTAATAATTCCTATATGCGGAACTTTCAACAAGCAAGTCTCAAACATATAAACCTGTTTCACTTAATGGTGGCGGTATACTTTTAATGACGTCCGGCGCTGTTCATCACCATCCGGAGTCGTCCGGTGCCACCCGTTACCGTGCGGCGTGGTACGGTATTGTACGCGAATTACTCAAGTACGATACTGTATTGTTACGGACGGTGACGCACGGCACCGGATGGCGACGGACGGTGACGCACTGCACCGGAAGGCGACGGACGGTGACGCACGGCACCGGAAGGCGACGTACGGTGATGCACGACACCGGAAGGCGACGGACGGTGACGCACGGCACCGGAAGGCGACGGACGGTGACGCACGGCACCGGAAGGCGACGGACGGTGACGCACGGCACCGGAAGGCGACGGACGGTGACGCACGGCACCGGAAGGCGACGGACGGTGGCGTGCAGGTGATGGACGGCGCCATACTGTAGTGACCTGAATAAGAGGGGGACTGATATTTATTTGGCCTCTCCAGAGGGTTTCCCCTGTTCCGGTATTGCAAGCATCCGTAGAATTAAACTTTTATTTGTCTTGTATCAGAAGCTTGAGCGATAAAGCAAGGTTATACTTTGAAATGAACTTTGAAAACTTACGTATGCTTTTAATTTCCGAACTCAACGTTATTTCTGTTCTGCAGTCATTTTTGCACTACAATTAAGGATAGTTGACATTTGTGGACTCTGAATTAGGTCTACGGACTCTATCCGCTTTTACGAACTCTTATTAGGAATACGGACTCCGATTGATTGGGGCTCAAAATGGGGATCCCCTTTTATTACCCCCTGTTAATATTCGCATCACTATACAGTACAAATGGTGGTCGGCGTCCGACGGCAAGACAAATGGATGACGGACGGCGCCGGACGGTTGACGGACGGCACTGTACGGCAAGTATAGCGCAACGCTAAGAGTCAAAACTTTACGACAGCGACAATAAAATTGTCACATTGTGAATTTCACTAAATTAGCCCTGAAACCGTAAGCTAGATGCTCGGTTCTCCAAACAACGTCAGCCTCAAAACTTATCAATGAACACAGGAACTCAAATCCAGGACAATTATACAGCCTAAGAAAGCTTAGCTACGAAACCAAAATGTTTGCTCGACTGCTAGCTCACCCATTTCCGCTGTTGGCTTCTGCTTAGCACCAACGTCTACAAGTTTAGCAGTGATCCTTGTCTTGCCCAGATCTTTCGATTTTAAGCTTGGTTTGGTTCGTTCTGGTTGCTCTCCAGTTAGTCGATATCCATCTTGTCGTCTAACTTTATCCTCAGTTGCTTTGTCTTCAATTGCTGATGTGTTTTCATGATCAATTTTTCTTCTTCTTGTACTCGCACGGCCTCTTCGTTCAGGTGACTGCCGCGATTTCAATGCGGATTGGTGTGATTTCATCGGCGACGCTGGTTGGTCAGTTGTGTGAGCTGGAAATGTCGCCGCTGCGTACGGTTTGGCTGACGGTGACGTTGCTGATACGTTGGCTGCATTGTGATTGGTTGAGTCGTGTTTAAGCGTTCGTTCAAGCGACAATCTCATCGGGCGCTCGTATGATCGATAGAACGTTCGCGGATGCCGTGACGCATTCTGATTGGCTGACGGTGAAGTCATCGGAACGCTTGTTGCATTTCGGTTGGCTACAGATGACGTTACTGGTTTCAGCGGTGATCCAATACGTGGCGCAAACGCGAATGCAGTGATATTTTGAGTGACATTATGGAACGCTGACGCAACGGAATAGTTTAAAAAATCCGGACCGCCTAATTTAGGTAATTTTGCGTCATAAACACGATATGCTAGCGGGATTTGAAATAAATACGATAAATCTCGAGGTGTTGAACTACCAAATGCTACTGTTGTACGTTGATTGTGATCCATATGAGCGGTTGCAGTACCTCCAGTTGCTGGTCGTCCAAGACTTTTACTTCGGCGATTCATTCCGGTTGATGATGATAGTTTTGCTGACATAGCTAGTTGATTTTGGCGCGTATTTTATTTATTACACGTTTTTTTGTTCAAATGTAATTAGCTGATTGGCTTTCTATTGATGATAGCGGATTCAGCAGTAATTCTGAAACAAAAAAGACACTCATTTAAAGGGTTGGTATAAAATTAATAAATTTGTTCAAATCATAGTGAATTTTTATCACTCATACATTCTGTTCACTACATGTACAAGTAATTTAAAATTACTAACACAAGAGTGTGTAACTCTTGAGGTTCCGCATTGTACAAAATGTACCACCCGGCGTTTTGTTTTTGGCCGACCCCACTCTCATTTAAAAGGGGGTTGCTTTCACATGCAATTACCCTAAATTATACTATAAGCGGAGTTTTTATGATGCCGGATACTTAAAAATGATGCCGGATACTTAAAATGCCATAGTTCGTAGTGACTGTACCTAGCTCTCTAAATCAGGGGTGTCGGCTGAAAACGCAACGCATGCTGCGTACATTCTTTCTTACACAGAATGCAACCAGTTGTTTATCTCTTGTTGAAGTATGCAGCATCCACTCTTGCTAATACCAAGTGAAAATAATGGTTCCTGTGGGGGCTAGAGCTTTGATCACCAATAATTTTTCTACCAAAATATTTCGTAAACCTCTTAGACTGTATTTTAAGTCATAAAACGCTCAAATCTGCAGTAAAAACAATAAAATCGGCCTTTTTACTCAAGTAAACCATTTCACAACCTTGTCAACGTTTTGGCTTGCAGTCCGCTAGTGAACACAACTTGCAAACGCGCAGCGAATTTCACAATAAACACATTTTTATGTTTATTTTATGACATTTTTAAAAGTTTCACAACAGAAAAATTTATTTCTCAAAAAGCATTTTTGAACATAAAATTGTTCAACTAAACAATTTTGAACTTTTGCTATAAAACTTTTTAATCGCGTCGACAAGCAAGACATGATTCGTTGAAAATCGAAGTTTTCTAGATAGGCTGAGGCTCGAGGCTTACGCTTCGTGTAGGTTTAGGCTCGGGCTTAGGCTTGGTGTTGGTCATAGACTGTAGGTTTAAACTTGCTACACAATCGTAAGCTATGCTTAGATATACTTCATGGTTCCATTACAAAGTCCGGTCCTTGTTCTGGTTCCGGTTAGTACGTTCCCGTCGAAAGCTAATAGACACAAACTTAGGATTTGGTTTAGGCTATCTAATGCTTAGACTACACTTGGGTGTAAAAAATATGGCCCATGTAAAGATCAGGTGCGGAACGTTTTTCCGCGTATTTACCTACAATAGAGTGATTTTTACGCTTTAGACTAATTTTTTGCTTACGCTCAGGCTTAGGTATAAGTTCATTCTTACGCGTAGGCTTAATAGGCTTAGGTATACGCTTAAACTACTATTACGGTCTCTATTCATACATTGACCGAAAGTTTTTCAACCAGATCAATGGTGATTTTGGTATTTCTTACAGTAAACGGATTTGTTTCTGAAATATCCATTACACTTAAAACGAGTAAAAGAGTAAGCTTAAGTTTTAGACTAATATTTTTGCTTGGCTTAGGCATAGGCTTAGGAATATGCTCATTCTTACACTTAGGCTTAGGCTTACGCTTATGCTTAGGCTTAGTTGTATGAATATGCTCATTCTTACGCTTAGGCTTAGGCTTAGGATTAGGAATATGCTTATAATACTGTTCCGCCGCTGTTCTTTACATTAATTTCGAAAAAAATGTAAATAATAAACATTACTAAAATTCTAACAAGAGACAGTAAATACAATATTCGCAAACTGCAACTATACACGGCAGCAAACGCGTAACAGACAATACTACTGCTTTGCACAATACTGCAGCGCAAATTCACATTTTTTCACCCTCTCGAAAGGTCTATTTTTCCCGTTTCAAAATATATACTCTTAGCGCCGTTTGTAAAGTCTTAAAATGGAAAAAAATTCAAAAAAAAAACAAAAAAAAATACTTTTAGAAATAAGTAAAAACGGATACAACGTTTGCGTTTACATGTTATGAAATAAGTTGGTCGGTACTTTTTTTGTTGTGAACTTTGAAATCTGCATTTACATTTTACAAAAAAGTAAACAGATTCAAATAGAAATATGATATTTTCGAATGTAAATCTACAGGAATGAGCCTAATTCTCAACTATGCGTAGCCCACATTGCTTGTGGCCAATGTTACTTTAAGGGCGTAACAGTAGATTAAGCGTATTTCTAAACCTAAGCCTACAAGCCTAAGCGTTGCAAAAATAACTTCCTAAGTGTAAAGCCTAAGCCTAAGCCTAAGCAACAAATGTAATCCAGAAGCTAAACCTACTCTTTTATAGAACTACCAAAAATCTGGACGCCCCCAAAAGTCACATGGGCCTTGTTTGTAATGGGACTTCAAATAAGCCGACGTCTGTAGCTTAGAATCAGTGGCCTATACAAGGAATCTAGAATGGATATATTCGTTGAAATTTGTAAAGACTCGTAAACGGGGTACTTTTACACTCTGTACCTACAGTAACCTGCAGAGGTCAAAAAGTTATTTCGCACATTCGCAAAAAAACGCTTTAGATATGGTTATCCCGCTCCCGACATGAAATCCTGGCTAATCCCTAATTGGAGAACCTTCAAATTTGCACATCGCAGTAGGGCCAATCAAATTGCACAAAATGTATTAAACAACCTTGCTATTGTTTGGGTCCAAAGTTATAAGACCTCTCGTTAGTTCGTTGTTGAATCGCACATTGGATCATGTAAAAATCATGGGCGGAACGTTTTTCTGCACGGACTGCAATAGAGTAAGCTTCAGCTTTAGACGTATTGTTTGGCTAGGTTTATGCTTAGGATTATGCTTGCGTTACTGTTACGGTCCTGTTCTATACATTAACCCACACATTTAAGAATACGGTGCCCGAACAGCTGAACAACCCGTCATTGTTTGGATATCCGCCTAGAATTTCTGTACCCCTCGTCCAGGTTACATCTTTTGCGTACATCCCCATTGGTCACAGAAAAATTGGAAAAAAATTATTAAAAGCTGAAATCAACTTAAAACCTGTCGGCGAACTCAAAGATTGAATGTGACATTATACAATTTTTACTGCGATACACATTAATAAACGCATTAAATGTTGCGTGCAATTTTGCAGTCAAAATTGCACAAATTGCAAAAAAAGTTCAACGGACACTTAACGCTCAGCGGCACTCATTTTAGCATACATTTCGTCAGCTTTTTGATTGCTTTTTGCTGCAGTTGCTTAAAATGCGATCGCTAATTGCTGTCGAAAAGTTAAAATTTATAACACAAATATTGTTAAAATTTCAAAGTATCTTTTGATACAAAACATTATATTTTTTGCAACACAACTGGAACAATTAAAAGGGTTATTGTTAAGCTTAAATGTAATGCTTGTATTAAGTAGTGTTTTGAAGAATTAAAAAAGTCTTCAAGTTTAAGCTTAAGCCTAAAATTAAATCACATTCGTAGCCAGCTCAACAGGTTAGTAGGATGTAAACAACTTTGAACGAGGCCAGTTGTTGAGTTAGCAATATAAGCGGGGATACAACATTTCTAGGACGGGACCCATCTGTTTTTGAAGACTCAGCCCCTGTGAGGCCCCGACGAGACAGACCTTCATACTGTCAAAATTCGTTTAATATTATTCGCTAAAAGGTCTAAGAAACTTTTACACTAAAGATTCTTTCGAGTTTATACCAATGGTTTAGGCTTATGCGCTTAAAATTATTAATATTTAACTTTGCTTAATTAAATTAATTAAAATTTAATAGTTTTGCCTGTGACCGAAACCATATCAGTAAAAATGAATTATAAACCGGGCCAAACTTCTTACAGGGGTACAATTTGTCGAAGGGGGCCAAGCCGTCCCTCTCTCCTGTGCCACCTCTCGTTTCGAACATTGGTCACTTGCCAAAAACAATTTTCACTGCATTCAATATTTCACACTCGTAAACGCATAAACAATCACTCATTGCAAACATAAGCTCCTACCTTGCGCAAACGGGCGATATTTGCGGTTGCTTACGCTCTGTTCAACCACTCCTGAAGCCCCAAAACCCTTGAAATGCAACCTTATACGCCCCAACAGTTTTGAAGTGCCCTCATAGTTTTATTCTCACTTTCGCAACCCACAGAAATTGTTTCCGGCCCCAGGAAGGTATACAAAAAGACGGATAGAAGCGTATATCCCCTCCCGAAATTTCACGACAATACTATTTTTGGCAGGATTTGAAATAACTTTTTGGATCCTAAAAGCCATATTGTGTCGTATTACGAATTATGCCTTACCCCCTGAAGGTGAAATTGTAGCTACGTCGCTGTCCTGGCACCGGGTATATTCCTCCCTCGGATCGAATATTTAACAAGAACAACTGAACAAAAAAAGCGTTCGAAATGAACATTGCAAAACTTTTCAAACGGTTCCAATGTTGATGACAAATGTTGCTTGACAATGGTACGTCCGTGTTCCCCTGGGAGGAAACAGAAGAACGCCCCTGGGGTGAGAGATATATCTGCCACAAAATTTCTGGGCAGAGGAAAAAGGAAAAAAAATCGCCGAGTTTCAAACTGTTTTATCCTAGGGTGCTAAATTTAAGTAATGAGTTATTCACTTTGAAATCTTGGTTACACCCGTGGGGACGAAGTACAATTTCGAGGGAGGATAGAATTTCGTGGGGGGGGTGATAGATGGACAAATTTGTCAATTTATCGTGTCGCAATGTTTGTTTGACCCGTTGCCGGTTTTCCTGTGGTGCCGGGTTCCGGTTGTTGTGCCTTTTGAGATGTCAGTCACTTGTAGAAAATTGATTTGAGTCGTGACAGTTTTGACGGGAATAAAAAAAACTGAGACTATTTGGGGTTAATTGAATATATACTAGCGGTTTTGGGACAATGCTACTCTGAGCGTAGACGCGTCGAAAATAAGTGACATTCACAGGAGATATGTGCCCTCGTCTTCGGGGGGTGTATACATCAGGAAAGATATGAGCAGGGGTGGAGCCCGGAGGGAAGGTGATTTTTGGCGTCGAACCCCTTTGAAATGTTTGTAAAACTATTTTTAGATACTATTTTAGTTTGTAATATCAGAAATACTTCTTGTTGGACATTTTGCTAAACGTATCTTGTCGTTTTCCCAAAATTATGGTTACGTTCATGGACCCATATTACTTTAAGGGGCGTCCAGGTTTCCGGTGGACCATAAGAGTACGTTTAAATTCTAGATTACATTTGTTTGCTTAGGCTTAGGCTTAGGCGTAGGTTTAGGAAAACATTTTTGCAACGCTTAGGCTTAGCCTTAGGCTTAGGAACTGAATTTTGCAACGCTTAGGCTTTTAGACTTAGGCTTAAGAATACGCTTAATCTACTGTTGGGCCCCTTAAAGCAACATTGGCACGTTCATGGATAGGATATATTATACTGTTGCGAAATTTCTAGAAAAGTACCATTATAAGCACTTTTTATACGCTCAGAACAAACCAGTTTGAAGCCCGAAAGCCAAAAAATATTTTTTCGCAAACGCTCAGAACAAACCAGTTTGAAGCCCGAAAGCCAAAAAATATTTTTTCGCAAATTTTTAATAAATTATTTCCTCTTGAAATGAAATGCTGGTTTACTGAAAATAGGTTAAATCCAGAACCTAAACATATACGTTCAATTGTCAATTTGTCGACCAATGTAAGACCAGGGGCGCAACAGTATAATAAGCATATTCCTATTCCTAAGCCTAAGCCTAAGCCTAAGCCAAGCAAAAAAACTTCGTATAAATCTTAACCTTACTCTATTGCAGTCCCACAGAAAAACGTTTCACCCCTGATCTTTTACATGGGCCGATTTATCTAACGGTTTTTTGATGACGTATATTAATTTCTGCGATATAATTTGAGGTATGACGTGACAGCGAAATATAAGACACTGCCAAAATTATTAAAACATTGAATTTACCAAAAAAAAAGTTAAAAACTTTCTGTCATCAGCGAACGAAACCCATAATCTGCAGGGCAAAAAAAAGTTCCAAACCTGAAAATATTTTATTTTACTTTAATTTTAATGTCAAATCGACATAACAACAACAACACATCGATAAAATGAAACTTTAGGCAAAATAGGTTATAAAGCCGACGGAAAACCCACAAATATTAATAACCTAAAACGGTTCATTTTTTATAAACTTTTGTGAATATTAATTTATTTCCGGTCGCCGTGAATTGGCCAAACTAAAAACGCAGACAGCTATTCGGTGACGTTGTGGTGAAACCAGTTTTTACGGTCCTAAAGGATTTTGCGGACAGCGATGGCTGTATATTTTGTCCAACTATTAAAAAAACTTCAAAAAAATGTTAAAATATTTACTATAAACGTCAACCACTTGCAAAACATATTGCGTGTCTCTTGAAAAACTTTGACGTCCTTAGCAAAAGTTTTTAGCTTCGTTTGATCATCATGAAACAAAACCACGAGTAAAAGTTTCTAACTGGTCAAACCTATTTCGGCAGACGCTAACCAGGTGAAACCAATTTTTATGGAACAATTCGAAACCTGTACACTGTGAAACCGAAAATTAACTGTTTACATAACGAAATGATGTTTACAAATTTTGTACTAAAATGAATTTTTGATGCAAACATTTTATTTTTCGTTATACTTTGAAATATATGATATATATAAATATATATAAATATATATATATATTTATATTTATATATATTTATATTTATATTTATATAATATGTAACCTGTTCTGTAAACGTGTACCAGAATGTGAAGCCAAGCTTGATGTTCGTAAAGTGTTAGCTGTTATAGCTGTGTAAACAAATTTTCAGGCACACAAGTATTTTTCGAACAGAACAAAACCTGACTGTTTCTGGTTCAAAGGCTTGAATGATTCATTACCATTTTGGCCGAGCAGCCGGGGGGGGGGGCACCCATTCATTTGAGTGCGGTCAGAAAATTGTGCATACGAACCAAAATGTAGAAATGATTTTTTTTTGGGAGAAAATATGACCAAAAAAGTGTCTGCGTTGCAATTAAAATTGTGTTTGGCTTCTCGATCGCTTTGCTCACGGAAGTGATTACGACATTATAGATTGCGCTCCCAAGTGGGTGCACCCTTCCCCCAGTTTTATATCAGGGAGTGAGCGCGGGTCGGCCCCTGTTCACCAGGGACCGCAATATGCCAGGGTGACGTTTACGCTACCCTGATGTAATTTCTTCGCCCAAACTCACATTTGCTGTCAGACACCGTGGCAGGCCCGTGTCGATTGCTCAGACTTTAGGCTTAGGTTTAGGTTTGTTTCAAAATTTTTTTGCAACATTTTCACAAAATTATTAAATTACTGTAAAAAGTTTGAAATACAAAAAAAAAATTCGACAAAATATTTTTCAATTGTCCAAGTGTAATGTTTTTCACAACAAACGTTTACTTCACAGAAAGTCTAACCACAAGTCGGTACCAGTGTTCTGATATTATTTTAGCGACATTATTAAGTTCCGAAGAAACCTAAAAAAACAAGACTAGACACCTAAATTTAATTTACACAAAGTCTACTAAAAATTTAATTTTAACTATTTCTTAATTTGAGAATTCAAAAACCATACAAACTTACCACACAATTGTTCTGTGTGTTTCACTGCGTTAAAAACGAACTTTGTAAATGCAAGTAAGTGATTATCTGAAAAAAACATAATATTGCAATTAACTCTTGAGCACGGAACTAATTTATTTCTGCAACTCGAGGCTTAGGCTAAGGTTTACCTTTAGCGGAGGCTTTGACTTAGAAATATGCTTATACTACTGTAGCGGCCCTGTTCTATACATTGACCAACTCGCTGTGTTTATTTCTATTTTTTCAGATTTGAACTCAAATTTTTTGATCAAAGCTTAGGCTAAGGTTTATCCTGAACTGATGCTTTAGCTTAGAAATATACTTATGCTACTGTAGCGGTCCTGTTATACACATTGACCAACCAACTCGCTGTGTTTGTTTGAAGTTTTTTCCAATTTGAACTCAAAGCTTTTGATTATAGGACTGGCAAACAAATACAGAACACGATATAGGAGCAACGGTTTCAGTAGTCATTAATCACCCGCATATTGGAAATGCTCCTAAATTGAACGCAGTAGAATAACGCGTTTAAGATTTCCATCTGTGGAAGGACAAATTTTTACAACTGCTGAAAATATTATAAAAATCGTTGACCGCGGTTATTAAGCCAGTTAAAACTGTTATATTAATTTAACCCCTTCTCACATTGAGTTGCCTGTAGGCAACTCAGTGCAGTGTATATACGTTAAATAGTATATATCGCACCGTGTTTAACAATTGCAACACGTATACATAGTACTAAATCACCACAAGACGTGACAGCCCCCTCGGGCTCGAGCGTCAAGCTCCTATAGCTGAGTGGTGATGGTATACGCCTCCCACTCCAGTCACTGGAGTTAGAATCCTAGCATAAAAGTAGGTCTCAGGGGAAATAGAAAATATTCATGTGAGAAAGGGTTAATATTTCGCCGAAAAGCTTTCACGTCTTGTGAAGATTTTGTACTGAAAATATACACGTATGCAGGAAATTATTAAATAACCCAAATGTAAATTCACAAAGATACAGATCCATAGCGAGCTCACCTTGCTAGGAAAAGGCTAATATTATTGGGAGGGATGTAGAAGGTAGTCAGGTAGCTTACAAGTGTGGCTGAACCATTATGAGGGTGGGCAAATTTTTTTATAGCAGCTGAGACTATTTGGTCCACCTCTCGTTACAGGCCTGTCCATATATAAGACGGAAAGCGTAAAACTTACATAATCCAAACTATACAAATATCCAATCGAAATTCGTTTTCAAACGTTTCCGTTGATCGGATTTGTTCGTTGAGTAGCCAATAAAAACTCGCGACTATTTCGAATGAATTTATTAATACGAAAAAAGACACTTTTTTGTTTGCGATGAAACAATCTACACAAACGAAAGTCTACACGAAAATATTGGATTTATTTTAAGTAAAATAAAAACACAAAATGTAAAAAATTTTCTATCTTAATTTAAGTAAATTACAAAAATTTTACTATTAATATTTAAAATTATTGCGTTTTTATAAAAGTAGTGTATATTACAGTGCAGTATATTATAACACTTTTGAGGCAAATATATTTAAGTAAACGTCAGTTGAAATATTAATATCTGACGTTTAAGATATTAATTACTCAAAATAAGTAAAAAAGCTGTCAATAACAGTCGGAAAATATATCGTTTGTTGCGATTAAAATTCAGTCCAAAGTTTACAACAAAATTATTACAAAATTCGTTTATTTGTTTTATTTGAGATTAACTCAAATATTCGTTTTTAATAATGTATTTTCGATTGCAGTAGCGATTATAAAATCTAAAAAAATAAAAATTAAAATACATTAATAAAATAGCCGAGACAGCTTTTGTAAAAAAACACTTTGGTCCTTGCTGGACACTCGATTTATCTGCGAATCTAGTTAGCCCTACTCAGGCCAGTAGCCAGCTCACCTGGCTAGGGGATGGCTAAAAATTTTTCAGGAGGGGCACGGAAGCGTTTTCAATGACTGACAAGTAATGTTGAAAATTTTTTAGGGAAAGATAAAATTTCCAGGGGGCGCTGAGCCCCCTGCCTTCCCTTCGTGGCACCGGATCCGGTCCTGCTAAAGAAATAAATAAACGAAGAATCATTTGCTGTTAAGAGGACGCACCCCTGATCCTAAGGTCACCATAAAATCCCGGCCAGGAAATGCGAGCCAGACAGATTCATTAAAATTGCAGGGTCACAATTCTAAACACCCGTCATTAAAAGATAATGGCTGGGTTTGTGAAATTTTACTTAAGTATTTACTTAAGTTATACTTAAGTAATTACTTAACACGACGACATATTAAGTAAATATTTAAATTTTCGAGCAAAAAAATAAACGCCAAATGTCAGCCATTGTCATTCCAAGAACGTAATAATTTTGCTTTATATTTAGGACGGACCAATAGTGGGCAAACGTAAGTACAAAGTTATACTTAAGTAGGATTTTGGAAACCCAGCCATTGTGTCTTGTTTAGTTTCTAACTTTTCACGCTGCTTTTTCGTGAAATGCTCAATTTCTCCGTTGACCTGAAATTTGTAGCCTTTGACAGCAAGGACTTGTACGACAAGAGCGAATAGAGGAAATATCCTCAAAAACTTTTCCGGGTCGATAAATACAGGCACTTTTACAGTAAAGCGGATCCAGAAGAAAGGTCCGACGTGTCCCATCAGAACAGATTTTGTGACAAAATAGTAAGGTCCCTACATTACATATATTTCCCCTTAGAAGATTGGACCATATATAGCATATAGTAAAAATTACGTTTCATTGCCATCACGCACTTGCGTCAGAAATTTCTAGATTCTCCGCTGCGTTGACATGTCATACACAGTCGGGTCATACTTAGAGTGAAACTTTTAGTCGAGTTTGTTCTGTCCCGAAACGAAATCACAAATGCCGACGGTGTGAATAAAAGCGTTTTGCTGTTTGGTACAAAAAAAAGTAAATTTCACGTTTTTTTCAATTAAGCCTTTATCCAAGCAACGGTAACCGTTAAAATTAGAAATTACTGGTATCTGTTCCTAAATAATTTATTTGATATTAATTTGAAGCCAGAAACACCGGCACGAAAGTGGGACGCACCCGGCTTTAGATCCCCTCCAACAGGAATCAAAACCTAAATTTTGCATTAAGTTATTAAAATTCCGTTCGGATTCTGGCTCGCATCACTAGCGAGTTTTGTTTTTCGACTATTATATCTTGGGCTGAGCCCGTTTTTAGAAATTTCTGGATCCGCGTCTGGAGGATAACTGTTCGAGAACATTTGTCTGTTCATACCAGAATAATTATCGAACCATATGGTGTTACGGTTAGGCTTAGAATCAATTTAAATAGCAAAAATTAAAGCCCATGTAAAGATCAGGGGCGGAATGTTTTTCCGTGGGACTAGAAAAAAGCAAGTGTAAGCTTTAGACAATTTTTTGCTTGGCTTAGGCTTAGGCTTAGGAATATGCTCATTCTTACGCTTAGGCTTAGGCTTAGGCTTCGGATTAGGCTTAGGAATATGCATATAACACTGTTCCGCCCCTGTTCTTTACATTGGACGTCCTAGAGATTGTCACACAGTTTAGGATGGAACATTGCCAAAACATCAGGGCGAAACATTAGTTCCGTTACGAAAATATGCTATTATCTAACTTGGCTGAATAAAATAATTTAATGGCTTATGGATGGCGTGGACATTAATCGTTTGGCAGGCCCGTAGCCAGCTCAACCTATAACAGGGGCCCAAACAATTTTAGAAAGGAAATTCGGTTGAAATATCAAGCTTACCAGTCTGGCTAAGGGGTGGGCAAAATTTTTTTGGTGTTTGAGCAGCTTCTGGTTCATGCTTCAGCTACCTGCCCACGCGTATAGCCAATACCATGGTTATACGCTTAAATCGTGGTCAGCTGGTTTTCTGGCAAAACAGTATTTGGCTTATTTTCAACCTAGCTTGATACTGATAAAGAACAACTAACAAGCTAAATTAACAGGTGATTTTTCATATGCGACTAGCTGAACAAGTTTTTTTAAAAAAACTGCAGTCATTTTTAGGTTTTCGGGCCAAATTAAACATCAGAGGCGGAACGTTTTTCAGTGGGCTTAGAAACGAGTAAGCTTAAGCTTTAGACTAATTTTTTTGCTTGGTTTAGGCTTAGGCTAATAGGCTTAGGAATAAACTCATTCTTGAACTTAGGCTTAGACTTAGGCTTACGCTTAGGAATATGCTTATAATACTGTTTTGCCCCTGTTCTTTACATTGGCCACTTTTCGGCACCTATGACATTAGTCTAACATTTTTCTTAATTTAGGTTCAAGTCAAAGCCTAAGTCAAACTTTAAACTTGTATATAAGCCAAATCGGGTATAAAATGCAACATTTAACAAGCTCAAATATTATGACGTCGGTGCTTACACCGAACCAAAAACAAACAACCAATCACCGAAGCTTTGACGGTAGTGTCAAACCGAACCATAAACAAACAACCAATCACCGAAGCTTTGACGGGAGTGTCAAACCGAACCAAAAAAAGCAACCAATCACCGAAGCTTTTCGAAACAGATTCGCCGCTCGCTTTTGTGCGCCGAAGTCAAAATCATACGTTTCAATCATAATTATCAACTCGACACCACCCACCAGTAAACGTGAACACCATTTTTTTGCTATGATTAAAATTGCCAAAAAAATAATATTTCTGGCAAAAATACATTTGTGTATGTATGTAATGGTTTACCTTAATATCAGTTAAAAACTACATATAATTGACTTAGCATTAACAATAGTGAAGGTACTTCCATGCTGACTTCGGAACTGGCTTTTGTACCGCTTTTGATTACAGATTTCGAATTTTTTTGCCCAATTTAGCATCAAAATTAGGCTTAGGTTTAATCTTAGTCTGGCGATTAAGTTTGTGGGGTCAACATACACAAGTGCCAGACGTTTTAGGTCTGTGGGGTAATTGTGAAAGCTACTTTAGGCTGGTTTCCATTAGGCTAATAGAGTTTACGGATATACGCAATTTTTAAAAATATGGGCCAATGTAAAGAACATGGCCGAAACAGTAGCATAAACCATAAACTAAAGCTTAGCGTAAGGATAGACTTACACCTAAGCCTAAACAAAAAATCAATCTAAACCTTCAGCTTACACGATTGCAGTCCCGCGGAAGATCGTTCTGCCGCTGATCGATAGAGGGTCCAAAATATCTTAAAAAATTTATACAGTGGAACTTAGAAACATTATGGCTGTGACTTTTTTAATTTTACAGAAAATATATTATATAATAATTAGCAAAAATATATTATGTAGTAATTAACAAAAATATATTATATAACAATTAACAAAAATATATTATATAATAATTAGCAAAAATATATTATGTAGTAATTAACAAAAATATATTATATAACAATTAACAAAAATATATTATATAATAATCAGCAAAAATATATTATGTAGTAATTAACAAAAGTATATTAATTATTAAATTAACAAAAATTTCACAATGAAAATGTTTTCGAATTTAAATTTTAAGCAAAAAATTTTGACAATCAACTTTGAACGTTTTGCTGAGTAATTGCCGGTATGAGCGTGAGTCATTGATTTGAGCAAATCATGTATGTATGACTTATTCATATATTTACATACATATAACACTGATGTTCAGATATCATCAAATTAAATATAAGCATATATTATATAATACATGTATATGAAGTGCCCCAAACAGCTATTTGCCCCAGTTGGCAACTGGGATGTCCAAACGCCAATTGCTGTTCGGGATAGGCGAAACAACTAAGGGATTACGCAATTTGATTGGCTAATCAAAACAACAGATCTGAAAATAGCATTATCCACATAGCATTGTATTCGATGAAACATAAGTAATGGCATACGCTCATACATCTTCATTTGTATACTATAGAAACCTTGTTTAATTTAAACTTTGCAAATATGGCGCAGCTAAATAATTATTTTGCAAGTCAGTGTTCTCGAACATAGCACAGTTTAAACAACCAATTACAAACATTTTGCATTGCAGTAGCTGTTTGGCTTGTATAATCCTTTTATAAAAAGCAGCTTGTATTCCAGTAGTTGTTTGGGTGGTCCCAAGCAGCAATTGTCATTTGGGACGTTCCAGTTGGAAACTGGGGCAAATAGCTGTTTAGGACACAACATATGTAATAAATGTATAAATATGAATATGTTATATATATAAAAGTAAACATATTCATATACTATCGATGGCCCGTGTAAAGATCAGGGGCAGAGAGTTTTTCTGTGAGACTAGAAAAGAGTAAGCTTAAGCTTTAGACTAATTTTTTTGCTTGGATTAGGTTTTAGGCTTAGGCTTAGGCTTTGGCCTAGGCTTAGTCTTACCTTACGCTTAGGCTTAGGCATAGGCTTAGGCTTAGGCTTAGGCTTAGGCTTAGCCTTACGCTTAGGCTTAGGCATAGGCTTAGGCTTAGACTTACGCTTAGGAATATGCTTAAAATACTGTTGCGCCCCTGTTCTTTACATTTGCCCAATCGATAATTGTGTATTTTAAATATAAATATATGTGTTACGTAAATGGATGTAATTTATATATTGTATATATTTGTTATTTATTCATTACATTTATATATAAATAATTGATAAATAAACACACCTGTATTAACTGAAAAAAACACGAATGATTCATATCCGTAACAGACATACCAAAACAGTTCAAAGTGCAGTTCAGATATGTTTTATCATCAAAAAATTGAAAAATATTTATTTATCTGTAAGTCATTTTAAAATTCAAGTAAGTGAATACGTACCGGTATGACAGAGAGGGTTTCAGGTTGGCAGGGTACTCTGGCACCAGGGGTGTATTCATTGGGTGAGATAGGGAAATATATCTTCTGTTGAAATTTACGAGAGACAAGACAAACGGTTCTTTGTGTTGGTTCCTAGGGCCATATTCTCAATTGTATATAGCAACTATGGCCCATGTATAGAACATGGCCGGATCGTTTTCCGGAGGGGCTATAATAGAGGCAGATTAATCTTTGCACTACTTTTTTGTTTAGGCTTAGGCTAAGGCTTAGGCTAAGGCTTAGGCTTAGGAATATGCTCATCCATACGCTTAAGCTTAGGCTTAGGCTTTGGCTTAGGAATATGCTTATACTACTGTTTTGGCTCTGTTCTATATATGGGCCGCAAGCAACTATCATCAGATAGTAATAGGTTTTCAAACTCACTAACTCTTGCAATTGTTTCACTCAAAATTAGTAGTACAGGAGTAGAGCACGGCATGCTAAAAATGTTCTGAATTGTGAGTATCAGCATTCAGTGGTTCGAAAGTTAGTTACAAGATGTATCACAACTTGTGATAGATGCTACACACATTTGAGAATACTCAGACCCAAGAGGTCATAACCTTTACGACTTGAAATCTTGTCTACGACCCTGGCTGTAACACAGCTGTGAGTACAAAAAATATGCTTAATTCAAGGTTTACACCCACAAATGGTTCATGGTGTTCTGTAAACATTGATTTGGGTTTAAATTTATACCCAAATCAAAGTTTGGTCATTGCTTCAAGCCCGAAATCCTGTCAAGAACGTAGACAGGGTTTGATTTTAGGTTGGTACAAAGGGGTTTTAACCAGAAAGCGAGAAAAAAATTTTGGTCGCTAGGGTCCAAACAGACCATAACGGTACTCTGCAAAAGTGTTTTTACCTTGTATCTCCAAAAATTTCTAAGAAATATATTTCTGCATATATCCTGTTTTGCTTTCTCGTATACACCCCTTCAGTCTTATACAGTCGTCTTAAGATAAACAAAATAACTGAGTCTAGTGACAATTGCGAGAATATGACGTAATTGCAACAATTGAAAAACGAAATATTAAAGTGAAAAAACAGAAAAAATTGTATAAAACTAAAAAGAAGTTAAAAACAAATAACACAATGTGATGAACTCTTGAAATCGTCATCGAAAAAGTGACAAAGGGTACAGTGTTAGGTCAGTGTTCTCCTTACGAGACGAGCAAAGTGAGAATAAAATTATTGCAAACCCGAAAAGTAAATAAATTTAAACATTTTGTCTCAAATTCACATTTTGCTGGTTCAAAACTGCAGTTATTTAAAATAATTATGGATTTTGAAACGGTGGAAAATAATGTTATATAAACTACTTCAGATTTTAGCTAAAAATACTCTGTGAGTGCATATATGTAATCAAATAATGAGGGTACGGAAATATTTAGCACAGCAAAAGCATCTTAGATTTTAGTCAAGTAGCTTACAAAAATTATGACGTGTAATGATAAATGATTCTTTTATAATGACGTCAGTAATATAATGATATCATACTTACTATTTCAATAGTTGAATTTTGAATGTAAACTACACTGTAAAAAATGGTGAGTCAAATTGACTCTCCGAAATAGGCTTTTCCTGACTACACAAACTGAGTCAAAATTCGACTCCGCCTGAGTCAAATTTGACTCACTTGACTCTGGCGGAGTCGAATTTTGACTCAGTTTGTGTAGTCAGGAAAAGCCTATTTCGGAGAGAGTCAATTTGACCAAGAGTGGATGATCACTCTTTAGAACAAGAGTGTGCAACTGGGTACATTCTGTGTATTAAAGAATGTTCCAGCACGCGTTGCATTTTTGTTCGACCCCCCCTCAATCAGGGGGGTTTAAGCAAAAGATTGTAGGCCAAAAACGCAACGCGTGCCGGGTACATTCTTTAATACACAGAATGTACCCAGTTGCACGCTCTTGTTATAAAGAGTGATCATCCACTCTTGATTTGACTCACCTATTTTTGCAGTGTACTTTAAAATTAAGTTCCATTTTTGCTGCATTCAGCAACAAATAAATACCTAACACACATGCTCGTTTAGCGTATCATCAAAAAAGCATCTAAATTTTTAGGGGGTTTATGCCGGAAATACTTGTTCACTATCCCCCCACAAACAGTTTCTCCCGCACGCAATAACCGGAACAGTAATATAGGCCTATGCTTAGGCTGAGGCTTAGGCTGATCAGCCTATGCCTTAGATTTAGCGTAAAACTAAGCTTAGGTTTAGACAATTCAAATAAACGTTGATCAAACTTTTGGCTTTTATCAAATTAACATTAGTGTGTAGGATAAACAAGTACTATACCGAAGCCTAAACGTTTCTTTTCGGATACTTTCGTTTAGCTACGGATTGGGACACACACGGACAAGTTGAACTTATACAGCCATCCCTGTGTCAGAAAATCCTATCTCAGCCTATTGCTGAAACTATTTCGAATTTAGGTCAAACAACAAGTTAAACAAACTTCAAATCGTGCTAACTCAACTGTATTGACTACTCAAAAAAACCTATAACTTGGTTGGCCCATGTAAAGATCAGAGACGAAACGTTTTCCTGTGTAACTAGAATAGAGTAAGCTTATGCTTTAGACTAATTTTGTTGTTTGGCTTAGGCTTAGGTATGCTTATTCTTACGCTTAGGTTTATACTTATAATACTGTTCCGCACCTGTTCTTCACATTGGCCACTTAGTTTAGTTTACGTTTTAAGATGAACATTTTAATCGATATCTTACCGCAGTAAATTCAGACTTTTGACATCGTTTTACGCAGCTGCTAGCATTGCTAAGCATAATTTCATTAAATTTACTTCGAAAATACACCGTTCACAATACAAAATTCTGGCCATTGACAAACGTTTTTGTTAGTCTCAGGTTGCAAAATATTAAAATTTAAAAGTGTTAGCCCAACTTTTAAAACGTGTCAATATTTTAGTTTTTCCCAAACCTAAACAACTCCATGAACCGGAGGGCCCATGTAAAGATCAGGGGCGGAACGTTTTCTCGTGGGACTAGAATAGAGTAAGCTTAAGCTTTAGAATAAGTGTTTTTGCTTGGCTTGCGCTTAGGCTTAGGCTTAGGATTAGGCTTAGGAATATGCTTATAATACTGTTCCGCCCCATGTTCTTTACATTTGCCAACCGGAGTATAGTAACCAGCGACTTCACTGCTCTAAAATGGGTTCATAAAAATTCACTCTCACTATAATAAATATATATTCAAGCCAAATTAATTTACAAATAAATTATACCTAAATTTCAATGGGCCCTGCTGAAATTCAGGCTACAAAGGTGACTAACCAGATAAGCCCGTAACCAGAAAATTGTTTCAATAAACAGGGTATGCAACAATTCCTGTGATGACTAAGAAACTTTTGTTTAATAATAAATAAATATTGTCAAATAATTTTTGGGTTCGGGGCTGTAAGATAGCTAAGCCAATCTAAAGAACAGGGGCGAAACAGTATTATAAGCATTTCCTAAGCCCAAGCCTAAGCCTAAACCTAAGCGTTGAACCTAAGCATAAGAATGAGCATATTACTAAGTCTAAGCCTAAGCTAAGCAAAAAATTAGTCTAAAGCTTAAGTTACTCAATTCTAGTGCCACAGAAAAACGTTCCACCCCTGATCTTATGGGCCGACAGCTGCATGCAGAACGGTACCTACTCTCTAAAAACTTAAACTTAAATTATAGCTTAACTAAACTTGAATCTCAGTTTAAGTAAAACTTAAATGGCTGGACAGACAAACTAAACTAGAATTTTAAGTTTTACGTACACTAACGTATTTTTAAGTTTAATACGAGTTTAAGTAAACTTATTTTTAGATTAAGTAACAAGTGCAGCCGTGTATCTAAGAATTCAATAAGTTTAGCTTAAACTAAAAATATGTAAGATGTTAAATGAGTTTAAGCGTAAACCTACCTGTTAGTTTAGTTAATCTAAAAAGTTAATTTAATACTGGTGGATTATCGAAAGCTTAAATGAAGTTAGTTTAAGCTTTTAGAGAGTACTCTAATTGCATTCCATGTAGCTGTCACCGTGTCAATTGATTAAGAAATCATCAAAAATATACCAATCTCAGTATTCTACACGACTGATGTGAATAATGCGACTTAAGACATCCATATATGCAATTTGTGAAATTTTTAAACTTGAAAATGTTCATTAAAACACGAATTTATTTCACACCCAAATTGAATTGAATAAAACTGATGATAGGTGCTATACACATTTGAAAATATTGACAAAACAATAAACGGTTTAAGGATATAAAATTCGAGTTCGAACATACAATAAAAGACTTTATTCAATAGCATGGAACGGTTTCTATGCAATTTTATACTCACTGCTAATACTGATAATCCAATAAGGCTTCATGTACAGCAATTTCGCTGATATACATATATAATATATAATATATAGCATCTACATATTATATATTGAACCATGCCAGAAATATGATATATAAGTTGATTTAGCCTGCAGCGAACCAAGAAATTTAGGTTTACGGGGCATAAAACCAAAACAGCGACTAAAATAAAATTGGTTAAGTAAAATTGGCAAATAATTACCAATCGTTGATTTTAAGCAATTGTTTTGCCATGACAAAAATGAAATTGGCGTAGATCGCAGCCTTGTATAACCCTCTTAGGCCACGTTGCGAATTTAGCTGAGCCGTTTTGCATTCAGATCATGTCCAGACGCCGTGTGACAGAATAGCAGCCTGCTGGTTTCATTTTAAATTTGAGTATAAACTGAAATGTATATTGAGATGGCATTCGCTATGTTTATCGGTTTGATAAGTTTGAATTTTGAATCGGCATAGTATCGTCGCAGCACGGCAGCGTAGTAGCCGATTCTGAGGAGGAATGCGTACGCCCCTCCCACACACGTCAGAACATTTTTTTGTGATAAAATGGTAACTTCCTATCCGTTGCAATTTTTTCACTCAGAAAATTTTCGCATATATAGCATACAGTAAAAAAATTGCGTTTCGTAACTTTTGCAAATCAGCACTTATGTCACAAATTTCTGGATCCGCCGCTAGTGTAGCAGTACGGAAACGGTGTTGTAGGGTGTCGTATTTGATTTTTGAACTAAAAATTTTGTTAAATAAAACGAAAAAATTTATGAAAAATAAAAATTGCAAGATTATTTTTTACAATCTGCTAAAATTGCATTTGGCTTCTTGTTTGCGATGTACCTTTGGACCGCTATGTAACGCAATCGAGCGCAGATATGTGACCCCTTTAGTTTTTGGGTCAGACGCTTTCCCCCCCCCCCGAGTGTCAGGGTTCGCTTGCGATTGGTATTAGATGACCCTACAAGTAAAGCAGATAGTTGCCTCAGTAAATTTCTTTCGTTTTGGAATTTAAGTCTACGGTGCTACGATTGTGCCCCACGAACTTCCGAATTGATGCCCTACCTACATGGCCGTTCGAAGTTAGCACAGTCGAAACACTGTCTTCTAGTGCCTCGGCTACCTACCCACCCTCTACCCCCCGCGGACACCTGTGGGGTGTCGGCTAATACCGAATGCTATTTTAAAAAATTTACGCGTTCGACGCAATTCAAGTTAAGCATTGCGTTATTCACACTTATTTGGCGTCTTCGTTTGCTTCGCTCGCAAGTTTTCTTCTTCCATATTACGGGCCCGTAGCCAAGGGGGGGGGCAGGGTAGGTTCACCGCTAAAGGAAAAATTTCGCCCCCCTACACAATTTTCAACCTTGCTTGTAACTTCATTGAAAACCCTTGAATGCCTCTCCTGAAACATTTTGAGTCCCCCCTAGCAAGGTGAGCTGGCTACGGGCCTGCCATATTAACTACTCAGCAACGTATTTGGTGCATGTTGTTTTTCTATCAGCTTCTGCACCTCTCGTTGATTGCTTACAAAAGGTGCCCCATCTCACCGGCTGGAGGGGTCGTTAGGTACTCCACCCACGCTACACTTTGAATTACAAGGAAGCCATAAGAGAGATTGGGTCCACAAAATACAAAATTAAAAAAACTTTAAACTTTAAACTTTAGTCCGCCTTCCAGACATCATTAATATTTTTGATTACCTAAAGGTAACGAGTAGACTTAAAAATTTCAAACTGTTTCATTAAGTTTTTACCATCCATTTATCCTGAAAAATATTTAATAGCATCAATATTTTATGAATTACCAAGGTAACCATACCAGTTATTTTTTGCAATTTTGTTAAAAGCATAAATAAATAGCAGTCGTATAGAGTTTTGAACAAAATATGCACTTCCGGTTTTTATACTTCGAAACGATTGCATTTTTTATGACATTTTAATATTTAAAAGCAATTAAAAACATGTAAAAATTTCAAAATACAAAAAAATTATATCCTAAAACAGTACCACGCATCATTGGTACATGACCACCCCCGCCGCCCCCCTTCGTCTGATTTTGGGTGGGTATAATTTTATCTTAATAATTTTTTGCAAGCCAGAAAACGATTAATAGCAACCTGGTTGATTCTGAGTATCCAGCAGGTTAAACCTGATACTGTGAAAGAGCCTATTTCTGGTTTCTTTTAAAATTTCAGGCGATATCTCCTCTATACCCCCCCCCCCCGGGATATGCTACGATTTGTAAAGACAGAATGCTGGTTTGAGGATACTATACCAGTTGTTGGGCATAATTTGGTTTAAATTATTTTGAGGCACGTTAAAACCATTTCATAACGCTTTGGCCATTGTATAGAACAGGGCCGTAACAGTAGTATAAGTATAGTATTCCTAAGCCTAAAGTCTAAACGTAGAATGAGCTTAGATCTATTAAACGTTGAGCTTAAGTTTAGTCTATTGCAGTCCCGCAGAAAAACGTTCCGCCTTGATCTTCGCCAGGGCCTATATTTCTAATAACCATTTGTAATAGCTGAATTTTCAACAAGGCAATTCCAGTGCTAAAATGGATTCAGCGTCCGGCTGGATTTTACCTTAGTCCTCACACAGTGGTGTCCACAGAAAATTACATTTGGGGGCATAGAATAATTCAGAGGGGGCTGCTTGTTGTTGACATATTTAAAAAATATAAACGCATCGAAAAATCAATTTTAATCACAGTGTCTGAGCGAATCTAATTGTAGGGTACCAGCTAAATTTGGTTGACACGGGCACCTATTTCCGCCGCGGGGACACCCTTGGCAGCTCAATTGTGACTAATCCCCTGCCTGTATTGTGTTAAAATTTTGAAACAATCACCTTTCGAGTTAAAGTCGTAAAATATGGCTGTTTATAGTTGGATGACAAAAAAAATTTATTGCGTACAATTTTCAACTCACATCTCTTTCGATAGCTCAAGAATTTACGAACTGTTTAAATGTTCAAACAACTATATATATATATATATATATATATATATATATATATATATATATATATATATATATATATATATATATATATATATATATATATATATATATATATATATATATATATATATATATATATATATATATATATATATATATATATATATATATATATCTATACACTAACGCTTTTATGAACTCAATATATATCTATATTTGAACTGTGCTGTGAGCATATATGTATGGAGTAAAAATTCAAAAAATTAAATTTTTTGAAATGAGAACAACGAACATTTAGGATTTCATTTCAAGAGGGAATGTTTACGCTGGAAATTGTTGAAATCGAGTAAAGCTTAACCAGTCGGCATAGTTTTTGACCATTTACTCGAAATTAGCCGTATTGCGGCTCCGTGAAACAGTTTATTCACACTTTATGGAATTTCTAAACGGGGGGTACGGGTATATTCCTTGAATGCGCCCCGTGTACAGGATTAAAATTACTGGTGTAAGGAGGGGTAGTTTTGAACGTTTGAGTGATATTAAATTTAAAAGAATTATTTTACCTCAAGGTTACAACTTGTAAACTATGCAACGTTTTTAAAATTCGTATCTGATACAATCAGATATTACCTAACAAGCGTTGCTTGTTCGAGGTGAAAGCTGAGAACCATCATGCGACTAAAGGACTTCATTCAAATATACACCGTAGCCAGGGTACAACTGGGGGTCGGCATCCGGCTCCGGCAAAAAAATCGATCTTAAGCTTCGGCTTTGGTAAAATTTCTGCCACAGTTTTTTCGGCAATTTCGGCAGCAAAATTTTGCATTGTTTATACAAAAAGTATTTGCTTGGTGCGTTTTGTTTTTAACTTTTGGCATAATTTTGAGGCAAAAAATGGCGAGATATTTCATCTATAATATTTGATCTCTCAAGCCAAGATTTAGAGTCGTTTTAGTTAAAATTGACCACAATACCAAGTGTTGAATATTGCCGCTCAGGCGAAACATTATGTTTATACTAAAATCTCTTATACGACCCTAAAAGTAAAATTAGCCGAAAACTTATTAAAGGTAAACAGTTAGAGTCCTAACAAGCGTTTGTAATGTAATGAAATCACAGAAATAAACGCTATTGAAAATTAAAAATAAGAAAAATTAAAGGGTCAGGCTTTAACTGACTCTGAAAAAACTTAAAAAAATGCGAATTATTGAAACATTTGAAACACGACCGTCTTTTCGTTTCTACCCCCACCGTTCCACGTTCCACTTTGCACCGTACGGGTTGCATTTTGTGTTATTTTTCAAAAAAATGTTATCAAATTTCCTTACCCCACGAAACCCCTCAAAAAATAAAGTATTTCTTAAAGGTACACGACCTCAAATACTCGGAAACCACCGTGTGCTGCGTATTATTCCTTAGCAACAATGAACGCATTCCATTCTAAATAATCGTTCAATTGTGTATAATTTTAAGAAAAAACCCCGGGGTTTTGACTATTTTTTTGCTATGTACACAACACTCATCTAGAGAGAGTTAATTTTTTTGCTGGGCAATCAACTTCCGACAAGTATTAAAAATGAAAAAGAGTAATGAATAAATTTTTTCCCGCATACGTAAAAAATATAGGCTTTTTCCAAAAAGCCAATCACCGTTGGTCGGCTTTTTATTGCGCGTAATTTGGGTAGCTAGCAATGTGTGTGCAATAAGATATTATTGGACATTGGCTGTATGATTTGTAGAAATTGTTTAATATGGAACATCAATATTTTTTTTGGTTAATAAACCGTTTTTGTTCTGTAAAATGGGAATTCAAATGAATCCTGTAGAAGTAGATTTGGTTATAAAATATAATAAGACATCAAGGGGTACAGATACAAACACAATGTTTAATTTCAACTGATTTCAACCAGAAAATGAAAACGGGGTGGGGGCATAGAAATAATTTGAGGACGGAAGAAAAAATTTGCTAAAATTTTCAAATATTACGACCAATCGGCACTAGCGTATCCAGAGGGGGGCATCCACCCCCCGTCAGAAATATTTTTGTGTTAAAATGGTAAGGTCCCTACCTTACAATTTTTGCGTTTTATACCATTTGCCTGTCCGCTCTTCCGTGCATGATTTTTAGATCCACCTCTGCCAATTGGCGTCTGGTGTTTGCGGAGTTTCTTGTGCATTTAGGTTAGTTAGCGAATAGTATTGTTTTCCAAAACCATAATCTAATTTCAAAATATAGCAGAACGTGAAGCAAAACGGTGTTTTCAAGCTGACGAGTACACATTTCTTCCAGTGGCAAAACTGATTTTTGCGATTCGCTTGGAGCTGTTTTATTTTGGATAATTTCTGAGCCAGGATACGACCGCAGCGCGACTGCTATTGAGTAAGTTTAAACTTTAAACTATTTTTTTGCTTATACCTAGGTACAGGATTATCATTATACTGTTAGCCTTTAGGCATAAAGCTTAGGAATATGTTTATACTGCTGTTACGGCCCAGAAGTATATATGCGTTGGCCTATATTTGAAACATGAATCGTTAATGGATAATATTGATATTCCATGTATATCACCTGGTGTTAAATTATGTATCCAACAAAATATTTACAGAATTGTGACAACATATACAGATAAGGTATATTGATGCTTTTTCTCGGTATCGCTATACCCTTCACACAATATTTACCCAAGTATCAAATGGTTCAAACCATAAACTGAACCAGTATTCCTTACAAAAAATACCAATACGTCTTAGGTCCGTATTAAATTTAGAGGCCTGCCCGCTGGAAGATAAGGTGGAGAATTAGAGACTCGAAGGCTTAGGTTTAGGTTTGACTTAATATTAGGATTAGGCTTGGTATTGTATATATAGGTTTCCGGTTAAGATTAGATTTAGGCTTAGGCTTCAGTGGACAGGCTGTAGAAACTGACACGAATTATAAGGTTTGTATGGAATAGGCCCCAAGTGTACTTTGATTTGCTCAAGTAGAAACAAGACCTTAATTATCATACCCTGTATAAGCCTAAAGCAAAGGACTTTTGTCCATGACAGAAACTGTACATCGGCGTGTTTGATAATTCGGCCCAAGTATGAACAGGGTTGGAACAATATTGTGAGCATATTCCTAAGCCTAAGCCTAACCGTAAGCCAAGCAAAAAAAATAGTCTAAAGCTTAAGCTTAATCTATTGCAGTTCCACAGAAAAACGTTCCACCCCTGATCTTTATATGGGCCGATAAAATTTTTAAATCCTACAGCAAACACTGCTTATAAGTCATTTTGATTTTAAGCTGTTTATTAGGTACCGGTGCTTCTTGTCCGTATACGAAACGATATGCGGACATACAGTTCAGAACTTGCCAGAAACTTACCTTTTCAGGTAATATTACCGATAACCATCTGGTTTAATACCGTAAAGTGAACTTGAAACCAAACCTGAACCTAACGAAACGTTCCAAACCCTCATAAACTATTGAGAATATGTCGTAAATGTAGGTTTTCTACATCGAATTTGTGTTTAATTACCGTTGGCCCTATATTCGCTTTTGTCAGCAAAAACACTTCATTAGGGGGGTGTTGAGCAACCGTTGACACCCCCCCTGGATCTGTATTAATTTCTGTCATGAAAAAATACACCGCCTCATTGAGCTTTCATTAATAATTTATCAATATGCACCTGATTAATTATTTCCCTTCAGACCCCCATCCCACCAATCCAAATTGTTCGGGCTGCTGCTGTTGATCGAGCAGGGGTTCAGGGTCGTAAATGTTCATGAAGCGGACCTGATATTAAGCAATCGACGTTTTTAAATAACTTAAATGGTTGCGGAAGTATTTTTAAATAGCAAAATTGACAGTTTGGGTTTTGGTTTTAACAATCACAAATAAGCCCAAGATTCCGAAAACAATAATGCTTATTTTGCCTAAATATATTGGTAATAGAGAGTCGTCAAAAACGGTATCGGTTGATAAGAAAATTTGACTAACAAACCTTAAACACTGGCCCATGTTACTTTAAGGGGCGTCCAGGTTTCTGGTGTGTCTATAAAAGAGTAGGTTTAGGTTCTAGATAACATTTTTTGCTTTATGATTAGGCTTAGGAACACATTTTTGCAACGCTTAGGCTTAGGCTTAAACGTAGGAATACGCTTAATCTACTGTTACGCCCCTTAAAACATTGGCCTAAACACTTGTGACTTTCTCTAAAATCTTGGCCTTAAATTACTAGGCCAATGTATCGAACAGATCCATAACAGTAGTATAAACATATTCCTAAGTCTAAAGCGTAAGAATGAGTTTCAACCTAACCCGAAAACCTAAAGCAAACAAATGTAATGCTTAGGGCTGCTCAATTGCAGTTCCGCATACACAAAAGTGCCAACTTCAATTGATTCAACCCAACCGATGCGAAATTTGAAACAATTTTCATGTTTATGAAAGATTTTCTTGTAAAATTTAATACTCAATACGTTTTTTCTACCAACTGGACGTACTCATTTGTTCCCTCGAAGTTTTTTGGCAAATCCAAACACAACCCAGGATAATATAGATGGATACCGATTTCCGGATATGTATGCGAACAGAAACGTATATTCGGATATCCGGAAATCGGCCGGATATCCGAAATGCTATTGTGTAAAATTTTTTTAAAATAATTTGCATTGTTTCACCATTAAAGTAGCAGGATTTGACAAACAGAAATTCCGTATACAAACCAGAGTTAAAATATTGAACCACATTCCTGTATAATTTCATGACGATTTAAAATTTAGATTTCTTTAAACATCCCATAGTTAAAAAACATTTTTAAATTACCTCAAAATTAGCCCAGTGCAATATTTGCATCAAATACGCACCGTAAAGTAATGTGATGCTAATTAGTAAAAGGCTAGCTCTTTGTCTGAACAGTGAACAGTTTAGTGTGGGGTCGAAGGACGACAACCCCATCCTGCTTAGTGTTCTTCGAAAATGCAGAAGGCTCAAGGAAGCCGCAGCCTTCTCCCGGAGAGAGAAAACCCAAAAAATTTATTCAAAAGTTTCGTTGTAGCAGAAAAAGTCTACTACGTTTATGTCTTGAAATTAATAGTAAATTCTGTGCGCTAACCAGTCATCAAACTCAAAAGTTAATACAATTCCACTCAACGCGTCGCTTTAAATGGTAAATATACATGAAAAGATATGGATTTCTGAACTGTTGACCATACATTTATGATTACGCTGTAATCCACGTAAAATCACAAAAGTGAAAGTATATATTCAAGTCTTAAAAGTTAAAATTAGCTGAAATTATCAGGGGAGGTTATGAGGAGCCAAATCGGCATTATGTTCCGATATAAAGACTAGAGCGGGTCCTGAAGATTTGTACCAACCAAAACATATTCCTAAGTTTAAACCTCTTCAGCGCGCATAAAATAAACACAAGTCTAAAGAAAGCTTAGCCTTAACCCAAACAAAAAAACGGTCCAAAATTTAAGCCTTATCTGTTTTGGTCTAGAGAAGGCGGGTAGTAGCAAATCCAGAGGTTGGCGGGCGGGCATACGCCCCCTTTAGCAAATATTTTGTGGTAAAAAATAACGTTTCCCCTACCTTTACAATTTCCCCTTCAGACAGTTTTTCTGCCACTAAATGATATGGTCCGTACAATACAATTTTTCCCATCAGAAAATTTGATGATGAAAATTGGGTTTCAAAACGTTTACGAGACTGAGACTCTCGTCAAAAGTTTCTGGATCCGCCGCTGAAAGCGTGGCACCACTAAAAGTTGGGCTGATGTGTGTGGGATTTAGCGTAGGTATTTTAAGTTTGTTGTTTCTTCTTGGAACATAAAACGACCCATGTATATAGTTTAGAGGTAAGTGTGGCATTTGATAAAATCGGAGACAAACCCAATCAACTCAATTTCAGGTGGCCAACGCAAGTGTTCATAAGTAAGTAAAGAATTGCCGGATATCCGGATATCATAAAATATCCGATGCTCATCACTACCCACCCAGGATATTTTATATCTGAGTTCACCGTTAGAGTGGTGGTGTTCTTTTGATGACATCCGGCGAAGTACTACGTAAATTACTCACGTTCGATACCGTATGGTGATGGACAGCGATGGACGGCGACGCGCGACAAGTATAGCGCCGCCTTTACCGGTTCCATTATTAAAACAACATAAACTACATTTCAATTTAAAATAAAAGATATATTTTTGTACAACGAGCCAGGGTTGAAACCTAATACAAACTATAGTGAATGCATTAAAAGGTCTAAACCTGAACATTAGCAGAAGCATGTCTCTATATGTAATTTAGATTAAACCTTAATACGCATAGCTGTAATACACCATAACGCTAAAAAGTTAGTGTTTACTGCAGAATGTTTGCCTGCTAAACTCAGTAAGAATATCCGATTACGCAATATTTTCAGAAAAAACCAGAATTCATAACGATACTCGATACCCAATGCTCAGTCCTGTATGAAATCGTGAAATCAAGGTACAACAGCAGGTCTGGCTCCGGCTTCTGCGAAAAATCGACCTTCGGCTCCAGCATAGTTTTGCAAGAGGTTTCGGCAATTTCGGCTGTGAAATTTTTTATAGCTTTTCCAACACTTATATCGTTCGGAGCGTTTGACTTTATACACTTTCTGTGCAATTTATCGGGAATAAGTTATTTTTCACAACATTTTATCGATATTTGCCAAAATTAACAAATTAAACATACTTTGAGTTTCGCGTCACCTCCGACGTTAGTCATTTTAAATGCCTGTTTTAGCATATTTCGAGCAAACTGAATTATTGTTTAACAAACACAAACACCGAACCGATTCATACTTACCACTGTAAAACAAATCACTTGTTTGATATAAAAGTGTAGACTTTAATCTGTGTCAAGATTAAGGATATTGACTTTGAACCCTGAAAAGATCTTTGATACTTCGGAACGAGACTAACGACAGCACGCAATAGGTTTCAAAAATTTGCGCAAACCATTCTAATTAACATTTGTGGTGCTAAAATTTTGAAAAATTTAGGCGATTACGAACCGTAGTTGTTTGTTGCCGTGGTAAAATTGTTATACGGGCGATTTCAACTGTGTTCATCCTGTTCTTTCGAGTGTTTTAAAATATAACCTTGTAGATCTGCCAACGTTTGTTAAATAGGTTTGTTTTACAGGCAGCGATAGAGTCACTGCCTGCTAAAACTTGTCTCACGGTGTTAGTAATAACCGTTTTAAACTTTCTTAAAATCAATAGCATCGAAATATGTAGCTAGTAGAATTAAATGGTGAAATAATGCATGTTGTGATAGTAATTTTCACTAAAATTCAAATTCTGGACTGGATGTTCCCTAGTTTAAGTGTTGTTCCAGTTCTCGCTTTACAGATCACTGCTGAAGATTTGTTACTGCAATCTGAATTGGAAATTTTTTATGGTTCTTCTTGTTCTGGGGCTTATTCAAACAACACTACCCCTGTTAGAAGTTTTGCTAACCCTAAGGATCACGCTGTAGAGTTGAATCTCAGCCCTCTTGCACTTTTGTCAAGTACACTGCACCACGTCGTATGGTTATTGCAATAATTCCTTATACCGGTATATATGTACCTGTTGTATGACAATCTTTTTGCTTGGCATAAACTTCGCATGCACATATATACCGACAGGACCTATTATGGATTGTCAGTCAGTCTAGGTACGATATGTAAGCCAAAGTAATGTCACCTTTTTATTTAGCAACTTGAATGGCAAACATGTGGAGGGTGGTTAGAACGCACGATAGTGAGGACCTTAAATGGGCGCGTCGCGCTTTACCGTCGCACGTCGGTTAAACTTTGGGCTAAACTTTGAACAGGAGTCGTGCAAAACAACAAGCCCTTGGATTCGGGTAGTCGGATTCGCTGCTTTGGAGGACCGCCTTTCAATGCAGTTTAGGACGGTGTTGGTATGTATGTTAATGTATAAGCAATATATTTCAGATGTTAAGATGACCACTTTTGTTTTGAGATTTGCTTATGGAACTTAATGCTGAAGAACACGCGAACAAACACTTGAAGTAAGTTGCAGAAAAAACATTTGTCTTTAAGAACCTTGTGAAAATTTACATGAAGCTCATAAATCCGTCTTGGTGAAATAATTAGGGATGTGCCGATACCAGAATTTTTGCCGATGCCGATACGTATGCCAATTCTTATTTTGACAATTTGCCGATGCGGAACCGATGCCCATGCTGATTCCAACTTCAGCGCACCGTGCGTAATAAACAGGTAGGATACTAAATTACATCGTAATATGAAGATTAGACCATACTAACTTTCATAAACGATTATAATTTTATAAAAAGGTTCATTTTAATTATTTTTTCATACACAAACGCAAGAGAGATAACACGGTTACGCGCTAAAGTTATCGGCATAGAATCGGCCCTTTTTTCAGTGCTTATGCCGACAATCACGAAAAGTGCCGATTATGACCGATGCCGATGACGACGCCGATTAATCGGCACATCCCTAGAAATGATACCCAACAAATACGTGGTAACACGCATAGTCCAAACCGAATAAACTAAATTTATTTATTTTATTTCTAGCATGTCTCCTGTACTGAAAATCCGAAATGTCAGAATTATACGGGCGAAAACTGGTATATGAGTATTTTATTTTTTGAATTATTTTGGAATGTTTTGCTTTTCCTGTTGATCGGAATGCAATCTTATCAAATACGTACTTTCAAAATTTTTTCAAATATGTTTATTTGCAGAACGTGTATATACAGCCGTTTAGTACTTTGTCGTAGTTGCTTTTTTGAGCCCTCTGCTACCAGGGTGCAACCTGAATTCCGGTTCTGGCAAATTTTGACCTACCCGTTGCACCCTGTCTGGCAGTTAAAATGGCAAACAGTGAACAAAGTAGTTCTGGTTTGCTTCATATATATTATTTATTCATCGAAAAACCACGGTGATATATAATTTTAAAATATTGACTGTAAGCATAGTGCGACTGGAAAACCCGAATTTTCTGAAAGTACTTTGGAACTGTTATAACTTCGGAGTAAAAATCGGTAATAGTAATGATTTGTATACCAACTACAAGTTTTTTCGAGTTTCCAATTTTCAGTCGTGTAGTTGCTTTTTCATAAGTAGACCACCAAGGTATCACGTTATTCTCCCAGAATTAGCGTTCAATTGTATATTTGTGTAAATTAATATATAAGTCTTCTCGCGCAAATAAACATAATAGAGCAACATTTTTCAGCACTGTATGTAGCAAGGTGACTCAACAAATTTTTTTTGGTATTTTACCAGCGTCGAGATTTCTATAAGACAAAACGAAATCGAGCATAAAATGTTAATATAACGTTTACGAATGATGAATACAAGCTAGTATGTCGAAATTAGTTCGTACTGCCGTTTGTGAAAATAGGTATATAATCTTTTTAACCTTGCGCGTGAGGTGTGTTATCCGCGAAAACCGAGTAGGTTGTTTTTCCTGCTCAACTATATGCTTGTTCGCAATATATGCATGCTTACCGGCATCACGTGTGTCATCATATAGGTAACGATAGAGCAGTTGAACAGGAGAGTGACTTGAGTTGTAGACCGTTCGATTAAGGATCTATATAGCTATGAAGTTGGAACCCAACTCCGCGCGCATGGTTTTTCAGCTGCTAAAGTTAAAAATGTCTGAAGGTTTCAACCTATAGAGTGACATTATTTATGCTATTGTTATGTTTCTGATCTGATCACTTAAAAAATAAATGCTGCTATATGCCATTTTATGTTGTTTCAGCTGTTATGGACCAAGCGCAGTTTTTTAAATGGCTGAGTTTAGTTGTTCTTACGTTGCAAAATGCGTCACAGGTACTTGTAAACACGTCACGTTTTGATTTGTAGAGTTTTTAATATTACGATTTGTGAAATTGTTTACCTTTATAACGATTTTAATGGTTTGGTGCATGATTTATTTACAAAAGCTATTTGTGAAAAATGTTCTACAGGTCTGTTACTGTTACATATATTGTCTCTTGTAGGAACGACGGTAACTATGAAATTAAAATAGTTTAACTAAAGTAGCAGTTTGATTTCTTTCGCAGTGCATAGATTACAGCTTAAAAATAAGCCAGAATGGTCAGAATATATATATTTGGACTGTGATAGTGTCCTGATCTAGTTAATCAGATAAGGTTGAGCTTTGTAGATGACTTTTAAACTCCAGTTTGCGCTCATACCACTTGTTGGGGTAGGAATTTTTCGTGTTTGTCGGATTAAATTACATTCTTAGAAAGATAACATGATTACAGGCGCTTCTAATACGATATTCTCGTGTTCGACCAAAGAAAGAAATGTTTTTGTCGACAACCGCAGTATTTCTGACGGAAATCATTAAACTCATCACTTGCCTTATTATTGTCACTGTTGAACTAAGAAGTATTCCTAAGTAAGTTAAAGTGGGTGCTGTAACTGTCCTTTGATTGCTATTGGCGGTCCCAGGATTTTTCTTCTTGGGACGGGCTTTTAGATTTCATTATTAAGCCGCTCAAACACGGTTGATGCAATTTTTGTTCTAAAATTTAACAGTTTCTGTAAAGTTTCAGGGGGCCCGCCTTCCGTTACAGCTCCTGATAATATATAAATATATGCGTTAATTAGAATTAAAATGTGGAATATTAAGTGAACCAAGTGCATATATCGCCTTGGCATCAAAAATATAGTTGTGCTTGTGAGCACGTTAGTTCACAAGCAATACAAGTTTTGAGCTTTAACTCATAATGATTTAATGTTGTAACCTATCTGTATTTTAAGCATCGTGTTAAAAATTGGCTTCGGCATCGGTATATTTTCAAAATAATAATCGATGTCGGTATCGGCAAAAATTATGGTATCGGCATAACAACTTTGAGTTAAGTTGTGTAAGGGGAGTTTATCTTTTTATGAAAAACGTTATTTCAGACTCTGTAGTTTTGTTTTGGTTTGAACAATTAGTAGTTCAATCAATTGTTCATTTATTGATTTTTCTATGTGTTTTAATTGATTTGTACCAGTTTTACAGGTGCCTTGTGGTAGTTCGTGACGTAATATTCAAGCAGCCACTGGACACGCTCAAAGTTTGCGTTCCTTCGATCATTTATACCATTCAAAATAACTTGCTTTATATCGCAGTGTCGAATCTCAATGCAACTACATTCCTTGTAAGTATCATTAAAATTCAATTATATATATTTTAACGTGTGAACTGGTTTTATAGTTTGCAAGATTTGAACTTTAGCCGTTTCTGTACAGCTTGCGTAACGCATATCTTGTTATGGTGTAAACATATATGCAAGCTTAAGCTTTGGCATAGACATATCATAATTATTTTAATCGTCGCAGTTTTTGGTTAAATTTGAATTCTCTTTAGACTTGGCTTAAGCGCATCCTAACGCTTAGGGTAAGGTCAATGCCTAAGCTAATGGTTACGACAAACACATCAAACTAGATTAGCCCGTGATTTTAAATGATTTCACACGTATCCACGCTATTTCAAGTAATGTTAAACATAACCGCGCTATTTCGGCTCTTTATGCGATTTATTAAATCATAAGAACTTTCGTTCTGCTTGTTTGATGTTTAGTGAGTTTTAGATTACATATACTGATTGTATTTTCAGGTTACGTATCAGCTAAAAATCTTGTCAACTGCGATTTGTTCCGTATTAATGCTAGGTAAAGTGTTGGGCAGATATCAATGGATTGCACTGTTGCTTTTGTTCGCTGGTGTGTCTTTAGTACAGTTGGAAGAGCAGTCTGGTGAGTGAAAACGTACATAACATGGGTTGTCCATGTAGGGAGCTAATTAAAGAATCTTTGTAGTTAGGGTTGTGTTACTTGGCCCAAAATGACGTTTATTTCACGGCTTTCGATTGTAATTATCAGTTTATAGTATTGCAATTGCGGTTAGAGTTCCGATGCAAAACTAGTTTCGATTTCGATTGTAAATATAATTGGAAGTTTTTTATTTTGTTTGCTGTTTGTTGTTATCTCACGCTTATTATTATTATTCCGCTCAAATCTGGAGTTAGCATCTGTCCTGATATGAACAAAGCACGTAGTCGTGTGATCTGAAATTTACTTAGCAACCTGTTAAAATAACAATGTTTCAGGTAAAACCAAAACACCTGTTGCGACGTTTACAAATGACAGCGAAAGTCAGTCGCCTTTCAATTCATCCCAAAGCAAAGCGCAATATCCTTTAATCGGGCTCGCAGCTGCTCTTGTCTCAGTGTTTCTGTCCGGATTTGCAGGTGTTTATTTTGAAAAAATACTCAAAGGTGCTGATATTTCTGTTTGGCTACGAAATGTTCAACTGTCAGTACTTTCGATACCAATGTCAATCATGGCTGTTTATGTTAAAGACGGCGAGTTTGTACGTGATCATGGGCTGCTGTATGGCTATGACGCGCTTGTTTGGCTTATTGTATTCCTGTATGCCTTGGGGGGTCTCTCGGTAGCAGTTGTTGTCAAATATGCGGACAATATTTTGAAAGGATTCGCGACTTCTGTATCAATTTTGTTGACATGTGTGATATCGGTGTTTTTGTTTAATTTTGCACCTCGTGCGTTTTTTGTCGCCGGGACTAGCTTAGTAATTTCCGCCGTGTTCTTGTATTCGAAACCTATTGGAACGGCGGCGGGGGCCGTGGATCAAGCGAGGAGCCAGCCGTTTATGGGTCGCACAGTATCTATGACGACACTTGGGAATAGGGGAATGGGGCCAAACGCTGAGAGACGAGACGATGGCAATGTTTAGAGGAGGTCAGTTGTGGGGTTTGGATGGTGAAGTGAGCTCGCTAGCTTCATGAACTAAAGATGGATCTATGTGGTGGCGCAGGTTCGTCGTAGCTAACGCATTATCGGAGTGGTTGAAAGATGAACTTTCAAACAGAGCCACGCGCGATTTTTTGTGATTTACAGGCTTGGTTGAAAATGTTCCGGGGGTTTGTTATACATGTTTTATCCTATCATTCGCGAGTGGGATAATCTTGCTGTCTTTATAATTGTACGCTTGGATTCAGCGTAGGTTTAGGCTTTGAATTTTTATTTAAGTCTTTGATACTGGCTTGGGAAAAGTCACTGGAACTGTTTAGAAGGGGATAATATACCTTTTTGCGATAAGTAAACTGGCAAACTTGACTAACGGCACCAGATATTGATTTATTGCCTGAACAACATACGTAGCTGTTTTCCGTCTAAACTACGTATATTCATTATATAAACATAACAGCTGGGTTTCTGATACGTTACTTAAGTATTTACTTAAGTTATACTTAAAGTAAATAATTAAATTTTTGTGTAAAACCAAATAAACGCCGATTAATGTCAGCTATTGTAATAACAAATTATAGTTTAGCTATATGTTAAGCAGGCATCATGAGTCTTCAATTTTAATTATACCAAGGTTCATATGCCTAACCTGTTAATGTGTAATATTATACCAAATTTAGTCAGTGACTTAAGTATTTGCTTAACTTAAGTACTATTTTAAATACGACGAAATTTTTAAGTAACCACTTAGCACATACTTAAGCACCAGGTCGTACCGAAGTAGCGTTTCGCAAACCCAGCCATTATAAATATAATATCACAGTTGCGGATTGTTATAAATCTGTTTATAAGCTGTGTATATCTGTTTCAATGTGTGATCTATTCCGACCTTGTGTATTTTTGTATGTGCATGCTGAGGGATATCTTGGATTTGTGGTTAAGCCCTATTCACACGTGCAAGTTTTTGCTGTGAGAACTTGCAGCTGCAACTTGTACTTGCGTGAAATTTTATTTAAATTTGAATTTGACGTTGAAGCAGACGTTTTTGAATTGTTTTTATTTCGAGGTTACGAAAACTGATAATTTTTTTAAGTTTTATGCTAACATTTTGCATGAATCCTTTCTTTGAGTGTATTTTTAAATGCATACATACTTCCGTACACGGAAAATTGCTAACTTGCATACTGTTGTTTATAGGACGTCTTTGACAATAATTTGCGTACATCATGTCACAATTTTGCATGCATCAGGTCGACAATACAGTACGAATAATGTGATATATATATTGTTTTGTTGATAAAGTTTTGTTATTGTTTCAAATGCTTAAATGTAGCAGCTCGCTACAGATTTAAACTTAAATTTGACAATGAGTTGTACGATGTGTTAGAGTATGGATGTTCTTAGAATTGTTAGGCGTGGTCTGCTGGCTTCAGTTAGAAGGTAATACGTATATTGGTGTGTTCTGATTGCTGCGTACCTGTCGAAGTGAGTAACGTTGTCAGAGTACCATAAATGCTGTGTTGGGTAATGCTATGTTTATCTGTACATCTGGGGTGCGTTTGGTTCATGATAAGGAGAGGGTGATGCATTCAAACGAGCCATGGCGTAGCCAGGATTTGGGAAAGGGGGTACGTTTTGTAAAAAATTTTCCAGAGGGGGTTGTTTCTTGGGTTGCTAACTGAAACTATATTGAAAAACCCACAGTACATAAACGCCAAAAGAGCGGGGGTTTGGCACCTAAACCGCCCTGTCCACACATTTGATAAAAGTGTGTGTACCTATGTGCGGAAGTATGCTGTGTTCAAACGAAATTTTTTAGCGTCCAGTTAGATTGAAGAACATTTTCAGAATAATACTAATAAAACTGCAGTAAGCGCTTTTATGGTAGGGCATCTGACGTAAGTCTACAAGAAAATCAGTTGTATTTAAAACAGGAGTTGTAACAGTCATTGTACTGGTGTGAGTATTATGTACCCAGTGGTATTCATATACGTATTTTGTAGTACCAAACTCACGGTATATAGAGCCATTGAAGCGAAAAGGTTGCATGGCTGCGTAGCTTAGTGGTTAGAGCAGTGGACCGGTCTATTGAATTTTGGTCGACGTTCTTGTCACTTATTGTGCCGAATTTGAAAGCTGTGATATATGCGATATACACTTTTGCAGTGTTATTTGTTTCTAGTTAATTTTGCTGTATTATATATTTGTTTATTTGATGCCTGACGTCCGCTGAGCGGTTTTTATAGTTAAAGGGGGTTCAAAATTGCAAGCGTAAGAAATATTGCTACGTTTACCTATGTGTGCTAGACTTACATCCGTGTCCGGGTATTCCGTGGTTCTTCACTGAAAAATTACGGGTCTTGGTTTTGGCTTTGAGAGATTATTCCTGATCCGGGTTTTCGTTACAAAAAATTCCACGTTCCGGGTATTGCAAAAGTACCCGCAGAAATTAACCGGACTACAGTGATTTTATATTAGAAACGCATTTATCCTAGCGGTCGCTTTCCAGATTATTAATCTTTTTACTGGAATTAAACAGAAATTACGTGAGTTTTCCCTTTGCGGAGGTTCGGTTCGAACAGGACGAACCGGAGCTACGCAAAGTTAAAAATTGACATCGTAATCACACCAAAATTGCCTGTGGCGTTTCGCTTGCGAATTTTCCTTCCTTCATTATTTCTCCAAGAGCTTTAGAGAAGTTTTCGAGTAAATCGCTGGTACATACATGACTGAAATTCGCCTCGCTCGCTACGCTCACTCGCAAAAGCCTGGTGTGACGTTATACCCTCTCGAAACGGGATCTTTGCGGTTATCCCCCCGGCCAGCGTACAAAATGTACACCATTCGACACAGCTTGTGGAGCGGAGTGCAGTGTTATTAAGATTTTTGTCATCAGACGTTTAGCTGACAAGTTATGGTGAAATAAGCGATTTGCCGCCGTCCAAAATCGATGGCAGCGCGCCAAATTATTTATTTGACCATAACTCGTTTGCCAGACGTCTGATGACGGAAATCTTAACAGCACTGCATTCAGTTCAACAATTTCCCTCGAATGGCGTATAATTTGTCTAATTTTTGAAATAATTTAGGATCTCAAGGGGGAAGGGAACCTTGTAATCTTAAAAATTGAATTTTTCAAAAATTCAAATTTGGGCATGGAATTATCAGGAGAGATTATCAGAAGCTCAAATATGCAGAAATATCTAAAATCCAACCGCCTTGGGTAAACGCCGGCTGAGGGAAATTGGATCGCGACCGAAAAAATTTAGGTCTACCACTGGGACCCTCCGCATTTAGGGCACGGAGGATCCAACACCTGCGTTTGAGACGGTCATACAAAATTAAACAGACCGACTAGAAACAGTGGCTTCGAAGTTCACCTAAGTGTCGAAACCCGGTTTCGGTGAAGCAAATATTGATCGCTGGCGTGGAAACCGCATGAAGTTTGGGTATTTTTTGGAAATGAATGGAATTTTATACCTTGGTTATTCTGAGTAAAAGAGACTATCGACAAAACTGCCGTCGGTAATATTTGGTAGTTTTTACTAATGCTGAATTGAGTTTAATTCGAGCGTAAAATCAGATATATACATTTTTAGTTGCAAATTACAGTGCAATTGTGTTAATTGTATGACCACATCAATGGTGAATAGGCCCATGTATAGAACAAGGTCGGGTCGTTTTGCTTAGGCTTAGGAATAGGCTCATCGATAGGCTTAGGCTTAGGAATATGCTCATCCATACCCGTAGGCTTAAGCTTAGGCTTAGGAATATGCTTATACTACTGTTCCGGCCCTGTTGTATACACGGGCCGGTGAATGTTATAGTCGGTATTGCAGTTGTGCAAAACTTGGTTTGACGACTCAACGCGTTCAAGAATGTACTTTATTTCTGTTAAAATTATTGTTATCGGTTTAATCAGTTTTGGACCATAGTTTATTGGCAGTAAACTTTTATTTATTCATTGTGTTTTATTGGTTGTTTACTGTTTGAGCCTCAATATGAGCGTTTTAGGGTGCAACCGGAATTTCGATTAATTAGAATTTTGATTCAAATTCAGTTCCGATTCTGATAGCATTAATAGTCGGAATTGGGATCGTAAAGCTCTTCTTGTAAAGTAATGATTGTGCCCTTCTACTTTACCGTCCACGTACCCTGAGCACAAATCTCAGTTGGAAACCGCGCTTCGGATGACATTGAGGATATCCATGTGGAAAACAATACTTTCTCATTTCTGTTGTGAGAAAGATGTTTCTTCACAAGGAGTCTAAATTGTAACTCAGTACATTTTGTAACCTTTGTTGAAGATTTAGTCTATGGATAAGGTGTTGAAGAGATATGTCCGACGGGGAAGTACTTAAAATGGGATCGACAGTTCCATGCATGCGATGTAGTTTGACGTTAACATTTTCATTGATTTTAAATTGTATTTTTGTCTATTGCAGACCATTTGTTAAGCGTAAAGTAGCTGATTGATCATACTATGCCTGAAGTTACCGGTGATGTCGCAGCGGCAGACGGTCAAAAAGAACCTTCGAAGAAATCATTGAAGAAAGCAGCAAAAAAGGCAGAGAAAGCTGAGAAGAAAGAAAACCGCAAGGTTAGTCTTAATTAACAGTTATTGCGGTTTGAAATGTTTAAAATTTAAAAACATATTTCAAACTTGCAAGCAAAAAACATCGTGAGAGTCGAATTTTTTACATGGAACTCAATTTTAAAAGGGTGATTTTGAAACAGTGTTACGTAATATGTTCCTTCCATTCAAGTTATTTGCAAACTATAAGTTTCTACAGGTGTTGAACATTTTTCAAGATTGAGTATTTTGTACCCAATGGCCTTATTCATATACGTATCTTGTAGTACCAAACGCACGGTATACAGAGCCATTGTAGCGAAAAGTTTGCATTACTCCGCTGCTACATTCCCGTATGTATAACAAAGAATATTGGAGATTGGATTCTAGAGTATGTCTTAAAATTTGCAATGGTTTTGACATTGTTTCTTTCTATTTTTAGACAACGGAATCGAAAGATGTGGAAGAAATGCAAGATGGCGATGGTAGTGGCCCGGATGTTTCTGAAGGACTTTATGGAACGTACGCAATGATTCAATCTGTTGATAAACGGCCCGGAATGAAATTTGTGGCCGTTTCTGAATTGGATACTGAGCTCGATGGACAAATGGTAGGTAACACTATTTGTTTGTTTGTTTGTTTGTTTGTTTGTTTGTTTGTTTGTTTGTTTGTTTGTTTGTTTGGTTGCTTGGTTGTTTGTTCTTGTGTTGTTTGTTTGTTCGGTTGCTTGGTTGTTTGTTTTTGTGTTGTTTGGTTGGTTGGTTGATTGTCTGTTTATTTGTTTGTTTGTTTGTTTGTTTGTTTGTTTGTTTGTTTGTTTGTTTGTTTGTTTGTGTTTGTTTGTTTGTTTGTTTGTTTGTTTGTTTGTTTGTTTGTTTGTTCGTTTATTTTTGTTGTGTTAATTCTTTTTGCTTATAAGATTGAAATTTAATTTAAAATGAATTTAACATTAACTTAAAAGTAGAGCCGTTTGCTTAATTTATAATGGTGTGGAAGTGAAATTTTTTATGTTTTGAAGAATATGTAGGCGAAATGTTCTGTTTTTAACCCTTTGCGGATTCTGAAAGTAGTTTGAATTTATATTATTTTTTGATAAAAATGTTTGTTTTAGATTTGGGCCCGTGGTAGACTGCATACAAGTCGGGCGAAAGGAAAAACGTGTTTTGTCGTACTTAGGCAACAACATTTCACTGTCCAAGGTAAAAAATATTGGTTACTGTAACGTACCTTCTTCATATAATGTAAAAATTATGCGGCTAAGTTTGTTTTATGCTACCGCCCATCAAAATGGTTCCGATTGTCTAAATAGTCGAAACATTTCGTTGTTACGTATAGTTGTATTATAGGTTTGCTCAATGTTGGCGATATAGTGAGCAAAGCAATGGTCAAATTTGCCGCTGCAGTACCGCGTGAATCAATAATTGACGTACAAGGCGTCGTTCGCAAAACTGACATGGAAATTGCGTCTTGTTCGCAGTCAAACGTAGAACTACACTTACTGCAGGTTAGTTTGAATTCCACTGTGTAGAATTTTGTTTCGTTGGAATTTTAAAATTTTAAGCTACAAACAAGAAAATCAAGGTATTTTTAAATAGCGCTGTGAGAAACGCTTAGAAGCCTAAAATTGTCAATAGTTTCTGATGCGTGAATTAGAGTAAGTCTTTGTGTTTACTTTATACGGGACATATGTGATAATTTTCGTACTGCACAGTTTGGCTCAAAAAGTTACAGAGGAAACTTTATTATAGTCTTTAGTTAAGCCCCGACCCTAATGTTGGTTTATAGCTCTAGAAAAGTAAACCTTTGCCCTACGTTTACAAAAAAAAATAATATTTGTCAATTGCTGGGATTTAACTAAAATAGATTCACTCATTTTCTTGGTTAAATTTCGAAACATGCTCAAAAATGACAAAAATACGAATTATCGATATATCGAAAATCTGTAAGCTACAAGGTTTAGATTCGGTAATATTAGCAATCGATTCGGATTCTGTCAAATCAAATCGTGGATTCGGTACCATCTGTCTTTATGATATTATATATTTTGTCAATTGAAATAGACTTGGTTGTACTTCGTGCGGGTTAAATATATTTGGTTAAAATGGCTTAAGTTAAAATGGTTCATGGAATATTTCCCGTATAAGCACTGAAGTCTGAAATTTAAAATGTTTTTATTCGTTCTAAACTTTGCAGCTTTGGGTCGTAAGCACTGCAGCGCAACGGTTACCGTTACAAATCGAAGATGCGTCCAGACAAATTATCCCTGGTGGTGGCGATGACGATAGCCTGAGCCATGTGAATCTAGACACTCGTCTAGACAATCGTATCCTAGACTTGCGGACGCCGACGAGCCAAGCGATATACCGGATTGAAGCGGCTGTCACGCGGCTGTTTCGTGAATCCCTCGCGGCGCAGGGATTTCTCGAAATTCACACGCCAAAGATTATATCAGGTACAGTTGGTTGTTGTAGGGTGTCGCTGTATGTCGTGGTTATGGGCCAATATTCTCAAATGCGTGTAGCATCTATGCCGTTCAGTTAGCACAATATTTTATTAAATACAAAAAGTATGCTCAATTTTAAGCCTCACCATTCTCTGGTTTGAAGGATACATGGGTTCTTACGAACTAGTGATAGGATTTACACACGTCTGAGAATACGGACAATGATTAGTTCCATGGACAAATGGTAGGTAACATTATTTGTTTGTTTGTTTGTTTGTTTGTTTGTTTGTTTGTTTGTTTGTTTGTTTGTTTGTTAGTTTGTTTGTTTGTTTGTTTATGTAATCTCACGTTCCTCCCGTAATTTTTACATTGGCCGATTGCTTCAACGCAATATGTTTAAACTGAGAACTATGTTGACTTTTTGCCGGATCCAGTATCCTTGTTTCACTCTAAAAGATATCCAGTTCTATGATTATGTTTTGTCTTGAAAGTTTTATTTTTATGTTTTAGCTGCAAGCGAAGGCGGGGCGAACGTTTTTGAAGTTTCGTACTTTAAAGGTTCTGCGTACTTGGCGCAATCTCCGCAACTGTATAAACAAATGGCTATTGCGGCTGATTTTGATCGAGTTTTCACTGTGGGTGCTGTGTTTCGTGCTGAAGATTCAAACACGCACAGGTTAGTTTTTGATTTTGAGAAAAACTTGGTAAACAAATGTCATTGTTTTGAGTTATTCCGTAGCAGCAGCAATGTTTTCGTGAACGACTCAATATTATATCTATTAAAAGTTATATTAATAATAATAATAATATTAATAATATTAATAATAATGATAATAATAATAATAATAATAATAATAATAATAATAATAATAATAATAATAATAATGATAATAATAATTATTATAATCCAATTATTATTTGAAAATATTTAGTCTAGTAAAGGATTAATATATATTATTGGTCATTTTCAGACATTTAACTGAATTTGTTGGTTTGGATTTGGAAATGTCTTTCAAATTTCATTATCACGAAGTTGTTCAAACGATTGGGCAAATGTTTATTGACATTTTTAAAGGTTTGGAGTTTGGTTATTGGCATATTTTTTTATTTGCCATCACCAGGGTATTTTTCACATAGTAGGCTGCATGATGAGTGGTATGTGAGTAGTCACTGCAAAAAGTTGCACGTGTGGACACGACATTGAAATGCATTATAAAAGGCGAACGCCTTTTTCTTTTGCAATTTCGAAGCATTCATTGTAGCAAGATAATGCTATGTCATGTCGTATGAAAGTTAAAGTAAATATATTTTGCTGAGATTTTTAACATCACTAAACCCCATTCACACGTAAAAGTTTACACATCGAGAACTTGCAGCTGTAAGATTGCTATTGTGTTTTCGAACATATTCTGCAGTTGCAAATTGCAACTGCGACTACTCGCTGCAAAAGCTTGCACTTATATACGAACGAGACTTAAAGCTTTGGTGGTTTTGTTTGAAGCATCGCTCTGTAGTTAATTTTCTGCGCATAATGCGTGTTTTTCAGGTCTCGAACGAGAATATTCGCAGGAAATTGATACTGTTCACAAGCAGTATCCTGCGAAACCATTCGAATTTGTCGATCCGCCTTTGGTGCTTGAGTTTCCTGAAGCTGTCGCCATGTTACGAGCAGCTGGCGTTGAACAGGTGAGTTTAAGTTGTGGGCACTAGCCGTTGACGTACCCAGGATTTTATAAAGTTGTTACATTCTATAAAATCTCCGAAGGACGGAAGGTACTTGTGTGTTGCAATCTGATGCAGTGATACACTGTCCAAAACCCATAGATCAAATTCCGAAAGGGTTGACACCTGAAACCCCTCTTGTCTAGCTGAAAATTTGAATTAGTTTTTATTGTGGAATGAAATTTTTTCGTCTTATATGTACATTCACAGACAAATTTATGTGCGCATTGCTGCGTCTGTGACAGCGGTCTTAGAATCGCGTTTTAATTTTCTTTGCTCAGACTCAGCTTTATTGAGGTGTTTCAGGGAGATTTTGATGATTTGAGTACGCCAAATGAAAAAGCGCTTGGACGCATAGTCAAAGATAAATTTGGAACAGATTTTTATATTTTGGACAAATTTCCGCTGGCAGTTCGACCATTTTATACAATGCCTGATAAAACGAAGCCAAATTATGCAAATTCGTACGACATGTTTATGAGAGGTTAGTGACCGGTTTTCAGTACGATTTATATGCTTAACATTGAATAAATTTCGGAGACATGACTTGAGTCTGATTTTAACGTAAATCGGGTATTTTTTACTTTAGTTTTGTTTGTACGGGAAATTGATGGTGTCTCCGGGTCACATCAAAATATAAAGGGTATAAAATGATTAATGTAGTAAGAGTGTCCGCGGTCAGGCTTTGGTAGAAATGCCAACAGCGGGACAGCTTTCGAATATAACTTGCATTTTTAACGTTTGAAAATCTTTTTGGTTGTTTTAGGAGAAGAAATACTGTCCGGGGCTCAACGAATTCACGATGCTGATTTTCTGGTGGAACGTGCAACACATCACAATATTGATTTGGCTAAAATTCAATCTTATATTGATGCGTTCAAGTATGGCTGTCCACCGCATGCTGGGGGTGGTATAGGTAAGCTAAGAATGCATACATATATTTTTATTGTTTTTAGTCTCAATCTAAAGTTAGCGAAGCAGCTCTAAGTTTGGGAGTAGTTTACGTGTCTGCCGTTATGGCCACCCGAATGGGAGGCGCTGTGGTTTTCAATCAATCTCCCAGCACAGCTCGGTGACCTCAAAACAGGCTGGGAAATACGGTCAAGCCTTTCAAGAAAAAGCCTTTTTTAAAAGTTGCACTGCTTGTGGCCCATGTTAATTAGGGCCCACCCGATAAGCCTAAGCGTAAGCCTAAACATAAGCCTCGGTCCTTGGCTTAAATCTAAGCCTCCCAGACTATAATTCCTCCAGTCTCTTAAACTGGACAGATCCTTCTAACGGCCATACTTGTTCCAAATGGTTTCAGCATACAGTGCTGTACCTAGACTTTTATGTCTGTGTGTGCCCACTTAAGGTTTTTGGTAAGAAGTTGTCTGCAGCAATGAATAATAATGGTTTACAATTTAGCTTGAGGAATAATTGAAAACCTTATATTAATGTTACCAAAAGTATATGATTACGTTCTGTGTAGAGAAGACTGACTATCCAGCACGTGTTGCGTTTTCGCCGACCCTTTTCCACTCTGATTTGTGAGTGTAAAGTTGTGTAACAGAAGAAAATTATGTATGACATACTACCAGTAACGGAAAACGCTCCGTTAGTAGCTTAAACGAGATGGGCATCTTTCAATTAAACCTAACATGTTCAGCCAGCAACATCGACCCTCTCTTCTAAAAGTGGGGTCATGCCGAGCAGAACCGTACTGCTCCCTGATTTGCCCTTGTGTGAAATAGTTATCATCGACTCTTAATGCTATTAATATAATATTTTCGTGTTGTTTAAGGATTAGAACGAGTGACAATGCTGTATTTGGGTCTGTCGAATGTCAGGTTAACGTCAATGTTTCCACGTGATCCGAAAAGGATTACGCCATAGAATTATCGGTAATTACTATGTGCCTTCGACAGAAGAAAATAATGTTATTCTTTTCAGTACTGAATTGCATTATTGTTGTTTGTGTTTTGTTGTGTGATGTTTTTATTTATTTTCGCTTCGAATTGAAGTTTTTCATATTTTAGTTAAATTTAGGACTTTTTTGTTTTAAGTTACGTGTTTTTTGACTTTGTACAACAACTGCAGATTGGCAACGTATTCTATGTTTATATCCTAGACTTGAGCAGGAACATAAGAGTAGGAAGTGCAGCATTTACGCCAGTGATAATCAGTGATGCATCTTAATAAACTATTGATAAAGGAGCCCATGTTAATTATAGGTGCCCGACTACTTGGATGAAGGGAGAGTTGAGAAGCTAAGAGAATTAGGTTTAAGCTTAAGCGCAGTAGGCAGGCTGCTATATTTCGCATGGTCCTATAGCTCATATCAAAGTCTAATTCAATTTAACGTTTATTTGATTCGATTTTGTTAATTTGACTTCTATATTGTTTTATGTTATTTCTATTTCTCGAAATAGAATGTTTTTGTTTTGTTTCGAACGAGCGCATAGGATACATTTTAATATCAAGGCAATTTGGTGCAGTAGAAATGTATGATGATGTGAAACGCTTTTTCTGAATCTAATAAACCAGCATTTGTTTTGTTTTATTATAGTAGCGTTTTAAAAAGATCGACTCATTATTTTTAAGTGAACATTTTATCAATTATCAAAGTAGTATATGCAGTTCTATAGAGCTGAGTGACTTCGGCCCATGTAAAGATCAGGGGCGGAACGTTTTTCTGTGGGATTACAATGGAGTAAGCTTATGGTTTAACAAATTTTTTTCCTGTCTTACGCTAAGGTTTAGGAATATGCTCATTCTTACGCTTAGGCCTAGGAATATGCTTGAATACTGTCCCATCCCTGTTCTTTACATTGGCCGTGACTTCGATTTGAGCAGACGGTAAATTTTGCGTTATTTGGTTTCTGACATCTTGTGCTCTGCTGTACTCGAAGATTCTTTTCCGTAGTTTTGACATTAACTTATATGTTTTTCATAAGCATAAAACAGTTGCCCTCAGACTGATGAGGTAACCGTTTTTCCCGTACATCGAAAGTTTTATTATTAAATATTATTTTTTAAACGAAACAGAAATGAAATATAATAAAGCAGGTAATCATTGAAACACGCTAGTGTTTACAATATATGTTTCAAGCAACGAAAATGCATGCTTTTTGAAACTTTTGCAGAATGTTCCCTGCAGGAAAGCAGAGCTGGAATGAGGTAAATTACGTATAGAATATTCTAATTAGCCGCTTCGACACCATACACAAATTGGACAGCTAAACGTCTCATTTAAGTTGTTATTAAAAATTTGATTTTTGTAATTTTTCGAAAAAATAGTATTACAAATATTTAATTACCATAGCTATTCGATATTATTGTGCGATGCCAATGACACCGTGCAATAGATTACGTGTCCCTGCGATGTTTGTTCTACTGAAATTGCTAACTAAAAGACTAATATTTTGTAATAACCTCCCATGCATTATAGCTTAGAACAGGCTGCTTTTTGGTGGATTGCAATTGGTCAAGTGTACGCTTTAGGCTTATATTTTGTTTAGGCTTAGGCGTGCGCTTAGGAGTAGACTTAGCATAAAACCACCGTATCCCATGTAAAAGAAAGAAACTAGCTAAAAGTGCCCCTAGAAGGGACAGATGGTGATACGTTTCGCTTGAAGCATGTAAAAGAGTTTAAACAAGGGTTAGTTAGACCATAGATCAGTAGGTAATGCTTATAATATTAGCTCCATAACTTCTATGAAAATGGTTGTCATCTATATCTTTGACGGCTGTCTTTCACAGTGTTAACACGCTTGCGGCCAGTGAAAGAAGGAACATATGGGCCCAACGAACTTCCATCTGTTAAGCTATAAATTGACACTATGGGTTTTCAAGGCGTTCTAAAGTACAACTCTCAACATGCCTTTCGTATAACAGTCAGTTGCTTTTTAAAAGTTATCTCAATCGAGCGCCAGCAGAACATGTTTTTTGAAATATTTAGGAACGTTTGAATTGTTATTTCTAGATGAATAGCTTAAATATGTCACGGCACAGAACACAATTTGGAAAAGTTTCTCGACTTCACATCATCAAATTGTCATGGTAAAGATAGCTAAAATAGTCGAGCACGTATGTGTGACATTTTTATTCGATAATCAATAAACGCAATTTGTAATCTTGCAATATTGAAATATTTACTAATCAAGTTTTAGAAACATAATATTTTAAAACTCAAAAAATATCCTCTTCCAATGAACAATGCTAGATTAGATAACTTATAAAATGAACATTGTAAAACCCAACAAACGCTAAAATTAAGCTGATAGGGGATGTCCGCAGGGCCCATATGTTTCTTGTTTCACTGACCGCAAGCGTGTTAACACTGAAAGGCAGTCGTCAAAGATATTGATGACAACTATTTTCATAGAAGTTATGGAGCTAATATTATAAGCATTACCTACTGATCTATGGTCTAACTAACCCTTGTTTAAACTCTTTTACATGCTTCAAGCGACACATATCACAATCTGGGCACTTTTACCTAGTTTAAATTGTAACGAAATTTTGAAAATTTACAATTCCAAATGTTTAGCAGGAGCGTTTTTTGCACATCGAAATCCAACATTGCTCGCGGTGTATCTTTCGTTTTTGTAATTTCTAAAACAGTAAAAACCCTCTGTCCATTTACGCAGAATCCACATTGACATCATACAATCACATTGTTTTCTAGCAATATAATCCGTGAATGGTCCACATGTATAGAACAGGGCCGGAACGTTTTCCTGCAGGGTTGTGAATAGTGCCAAGCCCCCACAGGTACGGTTAGCTTGCCTTGCACATAAATTGCCCAACCGTGTTCAGATACACCAATGTGTCCGTCTAGCGATACTTACAAAAGCTACAACGTTCCTGACAGGGTTGGCTATACCGGAGAATGAACTACACTGAAACTATGTCCGCTAACCAAAAACGAAGATTTTTGATTTATCCGTAGACAACCATAGGAAACATTACAGGCAACTTAAAATTTAAATTACACCATTGCTTTTCGAAACACGTGGTGTACATACACTCAATGGTTCGCGAGACCTAAACTTACTTTGAAACTATGCGGACATTTCGGCAAAACGGGAACTATGTCCGGACACCTGTAGCTAGCTATGTTTGTGTCCGTACATCGTTATCGCCGTACTGTCCTATTGTTTTTGGAAAACTTAAATGGGGCGGACATTTTATATGCAGGCCAAACCAGCGGTTAAACGTTTGACCGTTTTTCTCGAGACTTGACGGTCTCTGACACGTATTTGACTACGGGTCTGACAGTTACCTTGAAGTTAATCGTGTGTTAAAGAAAACACTTCCATCCGCTGTGTCAACATATGAAGTACCACGCATAACGTACATATTTTTCGCATGCGGTACATTTTTGACATGATATACGGTCGAGGTCCATTCCCAAACGTTGCCAATCATATCATACAAACCTGAAATTACACTCAAAATAATATTTCTGATATGTAAGAAACAATTTCTTACATTTGAGAAATACGATTAGCAAGGTGCACTTGAAAAGTATTTCTGTTAAATGTTTCACAGAAACGTTTTCAAAGAAAGTCTGAAAACAACAAAAAAAAAAAACTGTGAATAGTCACCACCTCATGTAAAGATTAGGGACGGAACGTTTTTTTGGCCCAAAATAAAAACCAAAAAAAAAAAACACTCACAACCCAAAACAAAAACCCAAAACAAAAAAAAAAAAATAAAGTCTCGCGAAATAAACGTTTTCATAGAAAGTGTTAAGCTTTGCAATTTTTTTGCCAGAAAAATTGTCTTAAATATCAGCATAACATTTCAGATTTGCCACACAAAACACTTTATTGCTCCGTCCCTGCTCTATACATTGGCCACAGCCACTAAAACAGTTACCTATGGTGAACGCAAGTTATTGTTTGAATGTAACGAACAGTACAGCAGTCATTTGTTAAAGTAGACTCGTCGAAATGATTGTAATTTTACCTGTTTTTATGCCGAAAACAAGGGTCAAACTAAAGGTTGCATTCGTTTGTTCCAATAACTTCGGCAATATCGGTGTCGAAATTTTTTCCGATAAAGAAGTTGTCAAGGGCGTAGTCTAGGGTGTTTGAGAAATTAACATAGTCCCGTAGCACTGAGATTTTTGTCCAGGGTTTCGTTTAAGACGCGTTTCCATTTGCAACAATTCCGTTCAATATTTGGGCCAATGTATTAAAGTACAGTGGCGGAACAGTATTTTCAGCATATTCCTAAGCCTAAGCCTAAGCGTAAGAATGAGCATATTCCTAAACATAAGCCTAAACCTAAACCTACGCCAAGCGAAAAAATAGCTTAAAGCTTAAGCTTACTCTATTGCAGTCCCACTCACTAAAAATTATACTTAAAATTAAGTAAAACTGTTGCCGAATTAACTGTAGGTTTGACTTACTATGGTGCTTCACAAAATTTTACTTAATTTTAAGCAAACACAAAATTCTTAGCTTTACATTTACTTATGATTAATAAGGAAATGACAGCAGTAATTTTAGTTATTTACATTATTTAAGCAAAGATTTATTCAATATTTAGTACACTTATACCTACTTAAAAAGTTAGTAGAATATTAAAGTATTTTAAGTAGTGTTTTTACAGAGAACAGAAAAACGTTCCGCCCGTAATCTTTACATAGGCCATACAATTTGAAACCGTAGACCCGTTTTCAAAATCCTACCTGTGTCTGTCGAAGTTGTTCTGTTCAACGATTTTGTAAATTGCTTGCAAGACGCTGACTTACCGTAATCATTTTGAGGCGGGTAATAATCAACAGGTGTCGTTCCGTTGTATCCCTGTCGCCTGTAGTGATTCAAACGGTACATTTTTGGCTAAAATATTACCAAACCATGTATAGCAAAACAGGATAGACATGGCCAATGTTATAGGACGTAAACAGTAGCCTAATCATATTCCTAAGCCTAAGCTAAACCTTCAGGGTGTACCAAAGTCTAATGCTGAAAGTTAGCAAAAATTGTCCAGATTTAAGTTAAAAATTAACAGAGTCCATTGGTCGTGGCACATTTTGAACATTTCTGAACAACGCTTTTTAAATGTTTGCTGTACTAGTGTTTTCATTAGCTTCACATTTAACCCCTTCTCACATTGAGTTGCCTATAGGCAACTCAGCGCAATGCGTATAAGTTAAATAATATATATCGCACTGTGTTTAACAATTGCAACACGTATACATAGTACTAAATCACAAGACGTGAGAGCCCCCTCGGGCTCGAGCGTCAATCTCCTATAGCTGAGTGATGACGGTATACGCATCCCACTCCAGTCACTGAAGTTCGAATCTGAGCATAAAAGTAGGTGGCCAGGGAAATAGAAAATATTCAGGTGAGAAAGGGTTAATATTTATTAATCAACAACAATTCGTCGCCCGACAACTTGTCGCCCAACAGTGTCCTGCTGAATAAATCTAAGCCTAATCCTAAGTGTTAACCTAAGGCTAAGCGTAATGATGAGTGACGAATTGTCGACTCGGTGAAATTTCGGAATACAAGTTGTGGGGCGTCGAGTTGTCGGGCGACGAATTGTCGTGATACCATTAATAGTCATGTTGAGCTTAATAGCTAGACTTACTTTCCATACATTGGCACGGTTATGATCAAAGTCGTTGCCCCAAGGATACGTAGCGTCTTAAACAACCGAATCTGATGGTATAAATTTATGACCATTCGTTAAAGGTGCCAGAACCTTAAGGGACCATAGCTATTGTAGCGGAAACATCATTGTGAGACATGAAGAGTGCGTGACTTTACCGATTGCCAAGCTCAGGTTTAGGTTCTAAGTGAACTCAGGAATAAGCTTAGGTTTAGACATAGGCTTCAGATTTGGCTTACTAGGTTTCATAGGTGTAGCCAGGATTTTTGTTTGGGGGGGCGCACACAAATATTTTAAATATTTAGTAGGTTGATCAATTTTCATCAATTAGCATGTGCAGCAGGGTGCCAAACGGAACTGGATTATACATCAACAACTAGTGTGTGGGAGTAAGATGTACAGGACATCCTAGTTTCAATTTATTTGAAAATGAAATTTTCCCAAAAACATTGGGGGGCCATGGCACCCTTGCCCCCCCTGGCTACGCCCTTGATATGTTTAGACTTAGGCTTAGTCTCGGTTTCAGCATAACCTTTTGGCTTAGGTTTAATAGTATATAGACCTTCAATGTTGACCACAAACAGGTATATACTCGATTTATTTTTGAGTCAGTCTTTTAGACCATTGAATGCTCGAAGTTTTACATTCTATTGTAAGTTTGTGTGAAAATGCAGTAATGATTTTCGTACGAAAAAGAGCCCATGTAAAGATCAGGGTCGGAACGTTTTTTGTGGGACTAGAAAAGAGCGAGCTGAAGCTTTAGACTAATTTTTTGCTTGGCTTAGGCTTAAGCTTAGGCTTAGGCTTAGGAATTTCGATATTCGTACGCTTAGGCTTAGGCTTAGACTTACGAATATGCTTATAATACTGTTCGGCCGTTATTTTTTACATTAGCCCGAAAAAGTTTGAAAATGTGAAGTATTTTATACTTTTAAATGTGCCGCCTCGTGCAGCAAATTCCCATTCATACTCGGTCGGAAGTCGTTTACCGTTGCTAATACAGTAATTCGATGCGTCAATTTTGCTTATGTGCACTGCCGGATGTGTCGGATGAAGTTCGAAGTGTAAATACGGTCCATGTGGCTAAAATTTTTATTTTCAATTGTAAATAATAAAGCTTATTGTATGGAATTATTTCGATTTATAAAAGTTACGGCCAATGTAAAGAATAGGGGCGGAACAGTATTATAAGCATTATTTCAAAGCCTAAGGGTAAAATGAGCATATTCCTAAGACTAAGCTTCAGCCTATGCGCAAGAATGAACATATTCCTACGCCTAAACCTAATCCTAAGCCAAAGCGTAAAGAATGAGCATATTCTTAAGCCTAAGCAAGCAAAAAAATTGGCCTAAAGCTTAAGCTTACTCTATTGCAGTCCCACAGAAAAACGTTCAGACCCTGGTCTCTAAATGAGCCACACAGTTTACAAACATTCCAGATAAATACTATCCATCTCATTAATTTTAAGTAAAAATTAGTTAAAATTTACATATTGGCGTATATATACAAAGCATAAAAAATTGAGAAGACAAAATTAGCCAGTATTTCTGACTATAAATTCGAACCAAAGCTAAAACCTCAAACTTAAAAGTTTAAGCCACACTCAACACATTGCACCGTTAATTTTATCGAATTAAAAGTTAATCGTTTAATGCACCATACAGGTTATACCGCGCACGCCAATGTCAATAAATGTCCAGCCATTTTAATGACTAGCTAATGTTACTTGCACCCTACAAAAATAAGGTCACAATTCTTAGCTATCAAAATATACCATTAGTAAAATAAAGTGATACTCCAAAAATAGCTTGAAAAAAACAACACCGCTTAAAAATACAGTGTAAATTTTGTGGCTACGAACTTTCATTAATTTAAAATAGTTCTGAAATTTGTTTCATATTTTACCAATTCGGCTTAATCATATTTTAATGTTTTATACGCTCACCGAATCCCACCGTGCGCCCAAAATTGGTGCGAAATAATTTCGCGTATCGGCATCTTTGATTACTTTGTGCGGTTTTCGGTACTTTTTAATTTGCGCAGGGTTCATATGTCCTTGAAATACTAAACTGTACTTCATATGTGACGTCACTGGCTTGTATTTTTTGAAACGTCTGATATATTTTCTGAAAAAACAAACAAACAGGTTGAGCTAATTTTACATACTTCAGTGATGATGATTTTTGATTAAGGAAAAAATTTCTTTGTTTTGTGAAATTTCTCTGCTTTTGAGAACAACGTATACATAATTGCTTTGAAGTTTACACACTGCAAAAATGGTGAGTCAAATTGACTCTCTCCGAAATAGGCTCTCCGGGACTACACCAACTGAGAGTCAAATTCGACTCCGCCAGAGTAAAATTCGATTCACACGATTAGCTCAGTGAGTCGAATTTGACTCGGAGTCGAATTTGACTCAATTTGTGTAGTCCTGTTGAACCTATTTCGGAGAGAGTCAAATTGACTCACTATTTTTTGCAGTGCATCATCATTATGCTAACGCTTAGGATTACGCTTTGTATTATGCTTACGTTTAATGTTTTGGAAACTGTTGGGCGACAACAGAAGTCGTGCGACGAATTTTCGTAGATTCCAATATTTTATCACAATTAAGCTATTATAAGAATTTTAGGATTTCATTTCGGAGAATATCGTCTGATGAAAATGTTTTTGACTTCTAGAATCCGTATTATTTTAAATCATATTGAAATTACGGGTTTTTGTTAGTCGAAATTTCAGGGGAATTTTACATACGCCCATGAGCATAGGTACTCTGTAAAAAATAGTACTTAATATTAAGAACTAAAATGAGGTTTTTTCTTAATATCTTGACAAGAAAAACAGACTTTAATTTTAAGATAAAATTGTTCCATTATCACTAAAATACACAATATTAAGTACTATTTGTTCTTAGTATTTAGCAATAAATAGTACAGGACTTAAGTATTAGTACTAAAAAATTAAAACAAAATAGACTTAATATGGATTATCGTGAGTACAATTATACAAGAGTATGCAAATCTTGGGGTTTCGTATGGTACAAAATGTACCACTGGGCGTTGCGTTTTTGGCTGACTGTTCGCTTTTTAGAGAGTGAGGTAGTTGATCTTTGAAATGCAGAATTTGCATGCTTTTTAAAAGTTTAAACGAGCTAAAGTTGACAATATTGAAATATTTCAACGTGTGAAATTGAAACAATCATCAGACTTGACCCTCCTTAAATAAGGGGGTGGCCCAAAAACGCACCCTGCGCTTTGTAAATTCTTTTGTACGCAGAATGTATCCAGTTGCACACTGTTGTTGAAACTATTATCCACTCTTGTTAAAGTCATGTTTTACAGTAATGGATCATCCACGTAATATTAATGCGCGCATAGTTGTCAAAAATGTTCCAAGGGAGTACGGACAAAACTAAGTCCCTCGGTAATGACTACAGACAAAACGCACTCTCGCTACAGCGCTGCTTCTACGTAATAAATTTCAGTTTTTTGTTCATAGCTTGGGCTAAAACAAATTTACAACAATTGCCCTTCGAACAGTGTCTCGTTTACAGTGTAAAGGACACTATGCACTGTGTTCTGTGAATGTACCGTCAACGGGAACCCTGTAAGCAGGATGTCTGCGTTTTCCTTGGACTCTGCAAAAGCTAGTTCTAAATATAACATCCTTCCTACAGAGTCCCTGAAAATGACTTAGGTCCTTATTTACACCTGGACAGTTTTTCACAAAAGTGCGCGCACTATTACGTGAATGACCCATAAACATTTCGACTTACTCATACTGATAATTTGTGACCGGATAAACATCAATCAAAAATGGTTTCACATGCATTGTATACGCGTAATACTCGGCATTCCGTGAATCCTTATAGATTTTCTTTGTTCCCATTTGAAAAAATCCCCCCTTCAACCTGGTCATCGACCCATAACGTGCCATTTCGCTAGCGTTCCGGACATCTGGGAAACGGTAATCTGGATTTGGAGCTGACGATTCGCCCAGATTGGTACCCAATGACGCTGTTGGTTCATCGCTGTTGTTACGTTGTTCTTCGTCGCTTTCTTTTTTCTGTTTGTCACTTTTTGTTTCTGTCTCGATTGCTTGTTCGTTGGCTGCTATTTGTTCTTCGATTGTTCGTTCATCGTTTTCTAGTTGCTCGTCGCTTGCCGTATCGTCTGTGTCATCAACGATTGCTGTTGGTTCAGTTGATTTCGATGGCATAAAGTTGGAAATCAACGAATCCAAACCCAAGTTGAATTTGTTGCCAGGTTGTGATTGAGCGAACGACACCAACAGTAAACTCACGGTGATTTTGAGATAAAGCATTTTTTTTAAATTATTTTACTCAAAGTATTTTTCTACCTTTTTAACTATTTGTTTCTATTCGAAGATATATAATATATATAATACACTTATGTATGTATGTATGTATGTATGTATCATAATATACTTCAGAGGTGTATATTGTACCTGGGACATAATGGCTAATGGCGCGGCTATATAACGTTTACGCTTAAATTTGAATTACACTCAAAATAATATTTCTGATATTTAAGAAAAAATTTCTTACATTTGAGAAATATGATTAGCAAGGTGCACTTGAAAAGTATTGCTGTTATAATAGAAATGTTTTCAAAAAACGTTTTGAAATAAAGCCTGAAAATAAACGTTTTCCAGTTATTTTAAGAAAAATTGTCTTAGATATCAGCAAAACTTTTCAAATTTGCCTCAGAAAACACTTTTCTGAATATATTCAGAAATACTTTTTCGTGTGTAGACGCAATCATAGTGTTCGAGATTGTGCTATATAAGTGGATCCTATATGTTATATTAGTATACCCTAACAAGACTTAAAATAAAGCAAAGCGCCCTATAAAGCTAGCATTTACCCTCTGTTACTCCGAGTTACCATTTTTTTCGGTACAAACAAACGGAAATGATAAACCGGCTGTTCTGTTTTAGTCACTTACATCTGGTGCAATTTGTACTAAATTCTAACTTGGACAAATTTTAGGAAGGTTCATTTAAAACCTAATTTTTCATTAAAACAGACATTTTTTGCTCAAAACTTTTTCTTGATGCTGTTTGGTTCAGTTGTTTTAAAGCAAAACTAAATGTTCTAAAATACAAATAATCGATAATTTAAGTTTTTTTAAATTTGAAAAAGATGCGTTTTAAAGTGTTTAGAAAATGAAGAATTTTTAGTTCAACAGAATTCACTAACGGCAACAACAAACGCAGTTGACTGTTTTGTTTAAATTAGAATTAAATATGCGAGTTCACGGTAAACGCCCATGCAAAGATTATGGTCGCAACGTTTTTCTGTGAGACTTGGAAAGAGTATATAAGCTTAAGTTTTAGACTAATTTTTGTGCCTGGCTTAGGTTTACACTTAGATTTAGGTTTAGAAATATGCACATTCTTACGCTTAGGCTTAGGCTTAGGCTTAGGAAAATGCTTATAATACTGTTCTGTCCCTGTTATTTACATCGGTCAAGTTAAAATGTGAAGAATAAGTGCCTCTTTGGCGAATACTTAAGGCATTTACTTTACCAAATTTGAATAGGAAATCTTGATTTTGGTTCGTTTTGGGTGGGCCATACCCTGGAAGGCCTTCCACAAGGATCTGCCAGTGAATGAACTGCGAAAGATAAAAAGTTTTGATCCATGTAATTATCAGGAACGGAACGTTTTTCTTTGCGTCTCCAAGAGTACGCCTAAGCGTGAGACTATTTTTTGCTGATGCTAATACGCAAGGCTCAGTCGTATGTACATGCTCAATCTTACGCGTAGGCTTTGGTTTAGTTTAGGCTTAGGAATATGTTTATACTTCTGTTAAAGCCATGTTCTGTACATTAACAAAGCTTCAAACATGGCCCCTATTTTTCCTGACTTGTTAAACAGCATATATACGTTTTTGAAATGTTTAATCAACATCGCTGAAGAATGGTGTAAGTTATGGTCAACCGAAGTATAACTTAAAAAGCAGTTTAAAGTGAGAAAATACAAGTTATGGTATAAAGTTTATATTAAGCCCTATTCACACGTGCAAGTTTTTGATGCAACAACTTGCAGCTGCTAATTGCATGCAGAACTTTCATTGTTTCATCAGCCAATGAGAAAGCGGCTGCAATAAATACAGTGAACTTTCACGGTTATTCACACATATGAACTAAATTTCAACCTATGACTTTTAAGTTATTATTTCCAGCTGCACGTTATTCGAATGGGATTTTGGACAAAACTTGCAGGTGCAAGGTGCACATGCAAGTTCTCGCACCAAAAACTTGCACGTGTGAATAGGGCTTAGATTTAAATTAATCAAAATTATCAGATTCTAATAGTATAGCGACCATTTCAAAATTCCATCGGAATACCAACATTGTATTCGGCACACATTGCGTTGCTTTTGAAACAGATGTACGGTGCGTTAAAAAATCTAATAATGTCAGTTTACTGAATTCTGTCCACGTATAAACTGCTAAATTTTACTAAATTAAGCTTGGAATCTGGCATCACAGAGAGCTACGTGTAACAGATTATTTTGACAATATATATATATTTATATATAAATATATACATATATATATATGTATATAGTGTATATATCAAATAGACCAAATGTATTAGTTAAAATAAAATAGTTTCAATTTTAACCCTTTTATTTCACGACATCAAAACTCTGATCACACAGCAACCAATTAAAGTATTAAGCTAAATATTGAACCTGTTCACAACATTTTTTTCACTCTCTCTCATTTATTCAATTTTAAGTTGACATTTTTGTTAATTTTAATAAAATCAAGTCACTTTAGCCAGCTTTGTTTAAACTTTTCAAATTCATACTCAACAGACCGTTGACCGCTTCGGCGTTACGCTTTCGTGACATCAGTTTTCGAGTTGACGGATCGCTCGCTGCAATTCTTGCAATTTCTGACGCGTATGCGACAATTGCCTAAAGCGAACAATTGAACAAGTTTCAATGATTGCATTTTATACAAAATTATGCAAGCTGAACATGGATGCAGCTGTAGATGTCGTTTTAAGGATGGTTTGATAAAACTTTTGCGAACCAGAATATTGTTTGACCTTAAGTATTTATCAGATTATTTGGACAATGGACCAATTTAAAGATCACTGGCAGAACGTTTTTCTGTGGGACTTGAAAAGAGTAAGCTTAAGTTTTAGACTCACTTTTTTGCTTGGATTAGGCTTAGGCTTAGGCTAAGGAATATGCTCATACCTACGCTTAGGCTTAGGCTTAGGCTTAGGAATATGCTTGTAATACTGTTTCGTTCTTGGTCTTCACATTGGCCGAACAATGTATACAACAGGACCGGTACTGTAGTACGAGCATATTCCTAAGCTTAACCCTAAAGCGTAAGAATGAGCTTACATCTTATTCTAAGCTAAAATTCTAAGCGAAAACTAGCCAAAATCTTCAACTTACTCTATTGCAGTTCCGCAGAAAAACGTTCCGCTCCTGGTCTTTACATGGGTCTAATGTCAATGAGAAAAAATTACAAAAATTAATGTATACCGTTGGCCTTTTGGCCTTATTACACCCTTGTTTTATGAAAGAGAGTATGTCAAGTTCAGGCTCCATGTTAACTATAAGGGCCTTCGCACTGAGCCTATTAAGCCTAAACCTGGACCTAAGCCGAAGTCCAAGCGTCAAGTCAAACGCAAGCCTGAGTCTAACTATAAATCCTAACATTAAGCATCCGAGACTCTAATTGCCCTTAACTTGTTGTATACCAGAGGGAAGGCCCCCATATTAACTTACTTTATTGCATTTTTTAGTTTATCTTATAATTCAGAATTGAGAAGAAATTTTTCTTTAGGTAATATTCAGCCTAATCAGGCCTAATGTGAAAACTTTCGACTTACCTCACGTTCAGCTAAGCTCATTGCTTCGGCGTCAAAAATAGGACTGGCAACTGCAAAATTAACAACGAATAGTGCAATTGCTGAAATGCAACAAACTGCTGTTGTGACTTGCATGATGACTGCAGTTCCTGTAATAGCAATTCGCACTAATAATGTGCAATATTAAAGGTTATAGTAATGCTAAAAATAAATTTATGCAACATCAACAATATTTTGCACGCACCATGTCACAAATTTCAGTTTTGAATAATGTTTCATAACCCTCAAAATATCGCACAACTTTTCCATTTTTGCACCTCAGCCCGTATTCTCAAATGTGTGTACTATTTAGCACATTATCATCAGTTGGTAATAGGTTTTGTTACTTTCGAACCAGTGAATGCTGCGGCTGAAAATTTAGTACATTTTTCGCGTATGATTTGCTCTACTGCTGTACCGATTTTGACTTCAACAAGTGCAATAGTTGTTGAGTATAAAAACCTATTACAAACTGATGATAGTTGCTATACACATTTGAGAATATGGGCCTTCGTTTCAGTATATTTCATGAATAACAAAAATATTTACAGTTTACGCAAGTATGCAATAAGCGTGCATTACAATTACGTACTGTAGTGACTCGAATAAGAGGGGGATTGATATTTATTTGGCGTCTCCAGACGGTACCCCCCTTCTTATTCCGTTACGGACTGTTTATTTTTAACCCGCCCTCCGCCGTCCTTCGTTATTGATAGATTCGGTATTGCAACTATCCGTTGAATTAAACGTTTTTGTCTTGCATCGAAAGCTTGAGCGATAATTCAAGGTTATACTTAAGATTGTTAGTTTTAAAACTTAAGTACGCTTTAAAGTTTCGAAGTCAACTTTATTTGCTCCTGGAGTCATTTATGCGCTACAATTTGGGATAATTGTCATTTATAGAATCTAATTAGGGTTTAGAGACTCGATCCGCTTACAAACTCTTATTAGGGATACGGACTCCTATTGATCGCGACTGAAAATGGGGACCCTCCTTTTATTACCTCTCCCCCTCTTATTCGGGTAAATACAGTAGCGGTGAAATAATTGCAATTATTATTAATCCTAACGAAAGATTGGTCATTTTCGTGTCTTAAAACGAATTTGTTACCTTAGCCCATGGTCACTGTAATATTATCCTAAGCTTATTTCACCGGTTGATTAAATACGTTTTGGCTAAACTTCAAAAATTGCGTTCCAGGCCGTGGTAAGGGATTACTGGTATAACTCACACTACTGATCTTTGTAGGTTTTTGTTCATAAACGTTATTAGATTAACCACGAGAGTAGTTATTAAGTCTTTTGCAGACGTTACATTCTTACTTCAATTGTGGTCCCCATGAATTCATTTGGAGTGTAATTTTATGAAGGAAATTTAGAAGCGAGGCTAGCTAGCCAAATTTTTTAGACTCTGGAATCTAAGAGGTTATTCGAAAGTTTTCAAGTGTCGCTATTTTCCCTTCTGGCAAATTATATTGGATAGGAATATCCCCCCTGTTTTCTGTATTCGTCCATGTCTGACATTCCTTTGCAGGCTTAACCTTAGAACCTAAACATTAGATTCGAAGCTGTTCGCTTTGAATATGGCAAACATATATATATACTATAAAATTTAAAAGTTCAAATTTAATTAAAAAATTAGTATTTGTTAAATCCGCAAGGACATTATCATTCAAAAATGAAAACCTTTCGGTTCGCCAAGACCGGATGATTTCTGAACAACCGTATAAGCAACTTTATATAAAAGTGTTAACTTGGGCACCGTTCAAGATAAAAACTAGGCATGGTCTCAACCCCTGGACAAATTTTGACTGACCTAGGAAATTTATCAAGTGAAAGTCATGTTAGCTTGCCGTATTCGTCTTCAGAAGTTTATTCTACCAGGAAAAATACCGGAAGCGCAGGGTACAATCAGAGCTCTACCGCCGGCTCCGGTTCCGGCAAAATATCGGCCTCCGGCTCCGGTTCCGGTAGAATTTTTGCCGGCCGAAATTTCGCAGAAAATTAGCGAGCACCAAACAACTTAACAATATTTTACAGATATTGGCTAAAATTAACTAATTAACCATTATTTTTATTACCTAATTTCGCCTCATCTCCGGCTGCGGCTCCGGAATGTCTTCCAACTCCGGCTCCGGTATGTTTCACCTCGCACCCTGTATGTTACAGAAAACTCTATTAGCAACTTTGAAAACAAACAATTCAGTAAAAAATGTAACACTGGATAATATTGCACGTTACACCCATTAGCGGTAAAACTAGGTTGTTTGCCGATGAGGAATTATGATCAGTGAATTAAAACCTTCTCGTCTGTACGAAATCATAGTAGTTAAGATCGTATAATCACACATTTTTTTTGGCTTCGTCGCAATTTGCCTTAACATTTCATTCAGACAACTTGATAACTTTTATCCAAATTAAAGAAAAATATAACCTCTATAGGAACACTGATCAATGTCTCCAAATGCTACATGATATTGGAGGTATACTCCAAAAAATTTCTGTTGAAATGTATGTGAAAAGTATTCCGACGTGTTTAGGCCAAATTCAACTAGAAGCATAATCTTACAAACATGCTTTATTTGTGAGGTATACGTACAAGCTAATGTACTTTAAACCGCTGTTTGCCGTTTTTATGAATACTGCAGTTGCGATTTGAACATCACTCATTTCTCCAATAGTTGGAGGATATATCCCTACCTGCTCAAGTATACCCCTGAGTCAAAGTATATGTATAAAGTTTTAAAACTTTTGGTAGCTGGATGTAATTTGAAATTTAAAATTGAGTCTACTAAAAGAACTCTATAATTTATTTACTGTCTGAGCAAGCAGTGAACCGTAAACTATTCTACACGAACTAAAAAACGCTGAACTATAATACCTTTACTGAAACTTAAAATCGAATAATGACTGTTATGTACTTGCTTAGCAATTACTTAACCATTTCAAAGTTTTTAAAAGCGTAATTTACAGTAAATACTTAAGTCGCTGTCTAAATTATATAAATGACAAATTAACCATTCAAGCAAACCAACGTTGGTTTAATTGATATTGTAGACTCATTGTGCCTACTGATTATAATGCAAAACTATTACTTTCTCGTTATGACAATGGCTGACGTTTGGTGTTTATTTGTTTTTGCTCAACCATTCAAGTATTTAAGTCAGGAGTAAATACTTAAGTAAGATTTTAAAAAACCCAGCTAAAATAACTCTAAGCAAGCAAGGGAATGCAACGTATACCTGCGGTTATTATATGTAAGTTTTAATTTATTATTAACCCTTTCTCACAGGAATATTTTTCATCTAAAGTGGGGACCCAAGATCAAGTTAAGATTATAATCTCAGCAATCACTTTTTGACCATAAAAGCTTTACTGGTTTAGTCCGAAACGTCTCTGAGGTCTTGTGGAAATTGTATTATATACTGCGCTGAGGATCGTACATTTTTTATTTGAAATATACAGTTTGCGTTGAGTTGCTCATCATACTACCCTCGATGTGGGAAAAAGTGGCCAATGTAAAGAACAGGGTCGGAACAGTATTATAAGCATATTCCTAAGCCTAAGCCTAAGCGTAAGAATGAGCATATTCCTAAGCCTAAGTTTAAGCCTAAGCCTAAGCGTAAGAACGAGCACATTCCTAAGTGTAAGTCTAAGCCTAAGCCAAACAAAAAAATTAGTTTAATACCTCGTCATGAATTTTCTGAAATCACCTCTGCTTATTTTTAATATTCCGCGCGCTTGTAAAATCAAAATCATATTGTTTGCTGAAACGTCTCTGATGTTTTCGTTGTGCGAAACAGATGTATGATGGATTACATCAACATCATTTGGCAGTATTAATACTTGGGACTAAGGTTGGTTTTTGTTCCGGAAACCATGAATTATCCGGTAACAAATTCTTCCATCCGGTTTTCGAAAAAATCGAAAAAATGGAAAAAATATGTACCCATTTGAAATTTCATTGTTTTACAGGAATTTAATCAAAAAGTTTAGTTGCAAAACGAACGCGTTAGGAATGTTTAGATCAAATACAAAATTAAAGTGCACTGTAAATTTCAGTGAGTTAATTTTAACTCAGAATGAGTTGAATCACTCAGTCTGAGTTAGGACTATCAGAACTCAGAATTTTGAGTTGACTCAATTCACTCTGAGTTAATTAATCAAGTCACCCAGAGTCAACTCAACTCAGAGTGATAATCAACTCAACTCAGAGTGAGTTAATGTTTACTGATATTAATTCTGAAATAACCAACTCGCTAGTTGAATTGATTAATCAACTCATTGGAATTTACAGTGTGTATAATCTATGTCATACACAGCAATCATTTAAAATCAACGAAGTAGGATGCATCAATCCAAACATTGTGAGTATTTAAATCAACCCTGCATTTAAGTAAATAGAAATTTTGAATGCTTGCAATACAACTCTTTAGCGGTTACAGTCAACATAACGCAAGCAGAAACGTCAAGTATATCCAGTGTAGCCGGCATTACAGAATATAGTAAATCAGCGACCCTGGCAGATGAGCGAATCTCGGTCCTGATGGAAGGCATAAAAAACGTCATTTTCTTACCGGTTTTGCCAGTTTTTGTCGCCGTTACGCAAGTTTTTCTAAATTTACTAGACAAAAAATCAGTCAAACTTTAAAACACCGATTTTCTGTTGGTTTTTTGGTACCCAAACTGACTTGTAAGCGATTTTTATAAAATTGTTCAAATTGTAACGGAAACCTTTTAATGAAGTCAATTTCAACTGAAATAAAATTCTGAATTTCTAATTTGAAACAGATTTTGAAACAAAACCATTATTGTAATATCATATTTTGGTTGCTAGTGCTACTTAAGCAAAATCAAGTATGTGTTGGTTGTATCAAGAGCGGATGATCCCTTAAACCAGAGTATGCAAAACGCCTTGTTTTGCATGGAACTAAATCCACCAGCACTCGTTGCATTTTGGTCCTACCCCCCTCGTTTGGGGGGTCAATTTCACGTTCGTTACACGTGTATCTGCCAGCCAACACCAAAAATATAATCAGACCACATTTTAGGTATATGCAATAGCACCTGAATTTCAGCACCTATTAAGATTTTGACACCCCCAAATACGGGGGTAAGCCAAAAATGCAACGCGCGCTGGGTACATTTTTTCTACATAGAATGTACCCAGTTGCATACTCTTGCTAAACGGTATCATGCACTCTTGGTTGTATTAAACAAAATGGTACACTGCAAAAAATAGGTTAAATTGACTCTGTCCGAAATCGGATCTACGGAACTACACAAACGGAATCAAATTCAACTCGGTCAACACAAAACGCGCGGCTCAGTGTGTCGAATTTGACTCTGGCAGAAATTTTAGGCTTTTTAAATATATATATTTTTCAAAAATAATTAGGCAAAATAACACGTAACATTTACGAAACCCTTTATATCGAACTGGTCTCAAATCTCTAAAGACACGAGCCTGTGCTTGTGAACCTAAACGTATCCTAAGTCTACGCTTAAGCCTAAACTTGAGCTTTGACCTTTTATAAAGTTCACAGCCAACTATTTTGACTCAAAGACTTTGTTATATGAATAAAGAGTTGAAATATAAAAAATAAACTTTCTGAAGACGTTTTTTTATTTTTTTTTGTCTCTGTAACTGTCTTCAAAGCATTAATCTTTTTTAAACGGAACACACAAAAAACCGCAGTATCTGGCCGGGTTTTAAGTCCCGAATGACAAAATTGATTTCCGCGTTTTGTGTAGTTGTCAAATTTGTTTACACTGCCCATTTGCTTTGCTCTGTGTATAGTTTTTTGTCGCTATTCGAGTGATAAATATTAAAATTGCGTGATGTCTACGATACTTTATAGTATTTTGTCGAAAAAAATAACGCAAACTATTTGACGCAAACATTGAACTTCACTGACGCTTCGTCCAAAACAGCCAGCATCCTAGTTTCTGTGTAACAAATATCAACCAATTGCCCTGGTATATTTAAAAGTAATGAAAAAGCTGAAAAAAACAAAGATTAACAGCCTAATCCAGGGTCGAATAGTATAATCCTCGTAGGATTAACCGTATTGCAACGTTTAGATCCTAAGGTATCAAACCAATTGGTATAAGCAAGAGTGGATGATTTTCACAAGAGTGTGCAACTGGGTACAAGCTGTGCACAAAACAATGTACACTGCAAAAAACGGTGAGTCAAATTTACTCTCTCCGAAATAGACTTTTCATGACTACACAAACTGAGTCGAAATTCGACTCTGTCACAGTCAAATTGAGTCGAATTTCGACTCAATTTGTGTAGTCAGGAAAAGCCTGTTTCGGACACATCAAATTTGACTCACGGTTTTTTGCAGTGTATCCAGATCACGTTGCGTTTTTGGCCTACCCCCGTCCTTATTTGGGGGGGAGTGGCGTTGAACCAATATTTTGAATTTTAGGTAAAGCCACTCCGGTTATATTTTAATTCCAATGTTTATTATGAGTTTAATTGGTGACTACCCGCGTCAAATCAGGGGGAAGGGTCGACCAAAAATAAAACGCGTGCTGGTACACTAATACGTCTAGTCTAAGCCAAAATGAAACGCAAAAATTAGTCTGAAACTTATAAGCTGCTTCCATTGAACGAGACCTGATATAGATACATGTATATTCCGTAACAATTATACGAACTAAGCCTAAGAACGTCAATCGGAATCCGTATTATGCAATGCATAAATACCTTTCGATACACCACTTTTGTGTCTTTAATTTTTTAATCAATTTTAATTAAATATTTCGGCCAATGTAAAGAACAGGGGCGGAACAGTTTTATAAGCGTATTCCTATGCCTAAGATATGCCTAAACCTATGCCTAAGCCTACGCCTAAGCCTAAGCCTAAGTCAAGCAAAAACACTTATTCTAAAGGTGAAGCTTACTCGTTTCTAGTCCCACAGAAAAACCGTTCCGCGCTTGATCTTTACATGGCCCGATATTTCAAACATTGACGTCGCTTTGAAAAATGTTCGAAATAAAAGTTGCGATATTTTGACAACCATTTTGAAATTGTAAATTTTCGCTGAACTCTCAAAATGACGCATTCTGTAAAATAAAAATCAAAAGACTTGACGCAAAGGTATTTTCATTTTTAAATTTCAACTATTCGAGCAGTATATATGCTGAGTAAAACACGAGGAAGTATAAGCTAAAAGCATAAAACCTACTTTAGATGACAATTTTTGGCCCATGTTAAGATCAGGGGCGGAACGTTTTTCTGTGGGACTGCAATAGCGTAAGCTTAAGCTTTAGACAATGTTTTTGCTTGGCTCAGGCTTAGGCTTAGGCTTAGGCTTAGGAATATGCTCATTCTTAGGCTTAGGTTTAGGCTTAGGCTTAGGCTTAGGCTTAGGCTTAGGCTTAGGCTTAGGAATGTGTATATAATACTGTTCCGCCCCTGTTCTTTACATTGGCCCAATGTTTTAAGGCTAAAAGTTGAATTTTTTTATATGTCAGGCACTAATTGTTGATTCAATCGATCATATATAAAACCAAACAAACTGTTTTCTACGTTTATACTTTGAGAATATGAAATTTTCTATTTTCAGTTTGCCATTCAAGAATGAAATATAAGTGGTAGCCAAACCATCACGCCGTAGTAACCCGAATAAAAGGGGCACCCTTTATTTTCGTTCCCACGCAACTGAAATGCCGGGGTCCCAAGTCCTTAGACCAGAGCTCATACTAGAACGTCATAAGCGCTGTCTAAATGCACTTTTTTTAGAAATTTTAACTGTTCCAATGTTGAATTTTTGAATTTTACTCAACGTTTGTGGTCTCACAGTCGAGTCCATATCTGTAATTAGAATCCGTATAAATCGACTGAGTATTACTAATAAGTCCAATTACAACAATTACATAGGGATGAATATGGTTCGTTACCCAAAAGGATAATGTTGTATCCTATACGTACCATAAAAAGTAAAGCGACGTATGATCAAGTTGTGCGGATCGAATATACTGGATTGGGATTGAAAAATAAATAACAGTCCGACACCGAATAGCAACAGCCTAATGCAGATGACACATAGTCACCTAAACCTTCTATCAGGTCACTTAGTACTCACTATATCGTCTAGAAACTGTACTGTGTATAGCTTCTATGTTGCATGTATACTCTTATTATGAAACAGAGTTATTGAGTTGAAACTTGCGGGTCTAAATTCAAACGTTCCTTTTTGTCGGCTTTGTTCTTGTTCGATTAAAAAACTTTCAAACCCACTGCCCCTGGCAAAACAAAAATATTGTCTTACGAATGCATGTCGATGCAGTTGGCATTGTAAAGAAATTTCTTCGTATAGCAAATTTCTTTCAGTTTTCTTTCTCGAGTAATTTCGTCAGTTGAAAACAAGAGATTGAATAGTACGCTGTAAACAAATGGTGAGTAAATTTGACTTTCTTCGGAATAGGCTTTCCCTTACTACACAAACTGAGTCAGATTCGACTCCGCCAGAGACAAATTCGACTCACTGAAGATTGCGCGAAAACTAAAAATCTTGCAAAAAAACTGCAGTGTACCTACCGGGTTTTACCATAATCACCTTTGACACAAATTGCGAACCGAATTTTAGTACATTGTGACCCAAAAGTCAAAATATAGCAGTCAAATTTTCTTTCCGATTTGTAGAACAAAAGTTTGTTTAACAAATTAACACACAGTTGTAAACCAAGTCAACCGATAAACGAAACGAATATCTTTGTGACCTGATCGAATTTATGACAAATATAAAATTTTTTCTTGCTTTTAAGATATTATTTTAAATCAAACCAGAATCAATTTTAACAAAGAAACCGCGATTTGTTGTGACAGGCCAACAAAAATGAAAAGTACAACTTTGGCCAATTATGAGACAAAATAAACGTCTTAAAACCCCTTATCTCGGTGCTAAATTTAATTATAAAGTCTGAAGTAAAGCCGAAACCGATTGAGTTAAAACTGCATTAACCCACGTCCTCTTGGTTGTTTTGCCTTGTAAAATCTTACTGGTCCGTTTCTACGTGTGACAAGTGCGTCATCAAATTGTTTTTGACATCTTGAGCCAAACTTGAGTTTGAAAATAACACTTTATGTGGTTAACAAAGTTAGCACCTATCAAATTAGCGTTGAAATTCAACGTTGAGATGGGGCTTTTAGCTGCATTGATCGAATCCCTGCTGAGAAAAGCCGAACTATGATAACGAAGTTAAGTGCTTTTGAGTCGGCTACAATATCTCCCACGTTTGAGATTTTAAATTTTAAATCAATGTTTTCTTTATTAACTGAAATTGCTATAACACCAGATTTTGTGCAAATTAAAAACAAAAGTAAAACTGAAATTATAGACTTTATGTAAGCAGAAGTTCGGCAACAGCCATGAGAAGTCTGCACTCTTTTATACTTGAAAATATGGTGTGATGAACTTTAATTCCTGCTCATTGGTTAACTCTAAGTGTTGCTATTTTTAGCATTTAGCAATCCGTTTCAACTACCACAAGTAGAGAGCTGAAGAATACTTGTCGCAGCTGGCGGTCTGAAACTCTCGGAATGAGCATGGCAGGAAATTGGTCTCTTCCTCTGCATCATGTATATGCGTATTTCAATAAATGTACGAACAAGACAAATTTGACTAATCTTCTTATTGTATTTGTTGCCGTTTAAAAACAAGACAAACAAAACATAAAAAAGTTTTAAAAGTTTGAAATATAGTTTTGTTGGGGTCATTTAATTTTTAAGCCCCTAAACAACTCTGCTAAGGTCAAAACATAGTCAGAGCATAATAGCAAACTAAGTTGCAAAACTGTCATAAACGGCATTAACAACTAGGTTAAAAACTATCGGCTGGATGGGGTTTGTTTTCGTGTCAACGCAGGTCAGCGTTGACTCAACCGCTGACAAAGCAACGGGTAATGCATTTAAACAATTTAAAAACCGTGTTACGGACTGTTAACTTTGCATTTACAACATTACAGCATACATTTAGCATCGCCATTGCCCAACAATATGTTCATCAAATAAAAGAAACGCCGAAATTGCTTGCGGTGTTCCACCAGATATCATCAGTTAATAGGTTTCGTTTCTGAAATATTTTTCACACATAAACCGCTTACGCTAGTATCACTTTTTTTAAAATAAGTTTTGCTAAGCATATCCCTGCCGCAACGTTTAGAATTCTGCAGTACTAAGAAAAGCTTTTTATCACAAATTAATCAAAATTTTAATATACGTAGCTAGGAAAATTTTTGTATATTGCTTTTTACATTTGAAAGCATTCTTTGCAATCGAATCGAGTATTACAAGGTTCTAGATATATAGTTTGGTATTCAAGGAAAAATTGTTATAGCGTTATTTTAGCCTGTTTGGCAAAACTATATATTATTGTCATAAGCGTAAGTATGGCAAGTATTTCATGTTTGAATCCGAAAGCTGAATTAGCTCGCGCAACTGCGTCGCTGGAGATTAATACAAGCGCTGCACGTGGTTTGCAAGATGTTATGAAAACGAATTTAGGGCCAAAAGGAACTTTGAAAATGTAAGTTTGTGCGGAAACTTGATGTCGTACATACTCAACGATGTCATCGAAAAATATTTTTGTCCGCCATTTATGTATATCGAATTGTGCCTCTCTAAATAAAGGACTTGCCGATTTGCATTGAGGATGAGAGCAAATATGATGTTGAAATTAGAAAATGGTCAAAGGGTTTGTCTAATTTTTGAATATTTTTAATGCAAGGCTTGCGAAAGTTGTTTTGTAGGTACACTATAAGCAATTGAGACATACTTGTCCTAGTACATAATACAGTACACGATAAGAGTAGTTGGAGAGGACGGCTACGTGGCGTAGTGGTAAAAGCCTGCTTATCCAGCTGCATGTAAAAAGGTCTGATCCCTGTTAAGTTGCCACACTTTCGAAATAGTGTTCAGTCTGTAATCATGTGGGACATTCTTGTCCTGATGCTTATGCAACATATGCAATACACATTGTGTATGCCAGCCGGTAGCATACGTGTCGACAATTATATTTGACTATAAAAGCAGTTGAAGTATAATGCGATCGCTTAAGGATCGGAGTTCTAAAATTGGAGCCATACGTGTATGTCTGCTTTTCCAGCTGTTTAGTACATGGGTTTGAAGTTATGGTTCCTGCCTAACCTGATACGGTAGAAATGGGATAGGAAGTAAAGGGACGACCTTAGTGAAATTTGGGTAACGTAATATAAATAAGCATGTGAATCATGATTGTCCTAGTGCATATACAATGCATGCAATGCACGGTATGTTGTAAGTGCCGGCAGTATACTGTCGATGTATTGTCGACGACGAAAGTAGTTGGCGAGATGGGCTGTGTTGCGCAGTGGTGAGTGTTTGTCTAAGGAATCAGCTGTTTTGTAAAAAGGTTTGCAGTTCCCCTTCGTACCTAACCACACTGACAGGAACATTGCGATTTTAAAGCCAGAATTAATTACATGCTCAAAGATACACGTGCGGTATGTATATAAATTAATTTGCGTTGCAGGCTTGTTTCTGGAGCCGGCGATATCAAACTCACGAAAGACGGAAACGTTTTGTTGAAAGAAATGGTATTAATCTTCACTACGAAATTGCAAATTGTAGTAGTACTCGAATTTAAAAAAGTTTTTCGAACTGTGGTTAAAGTTTAATGAGCGCGAAGCGTTTTATGTTGTGTGCTCGGTGGTCGAAAGGTGGATGTCCGTCTGTCTGTCCGTCCGTCCGTTCAAAAAGAATCTCAGGAACCGCTGAACCGATTTTGATAAACTTTTTTTGAAAGCGTGTCATCCTTGAATGTTAACCTCGCATTGGTTTTTTTAAAATTTTAAGCCGTTAATAGCTACATGCTAATTTGCATAATTGGATTTCGCTAATTATTACGGTTACAAGCAATGAAATTTTAGTATGAAAGGGTTTTTGGGCGTGAGGAACCAGAATATATTGCCTACAAACCTTCAAAACCGATAATTGAATAGTTAGCTAATACGTAGCTGATTTGCTTATTAGTATAATTTATAAGCCTAAATTTGGACTTTTTGCAATATTTCATTAATTATTAGGGTTACAAGCAATATAATTTTAGAAAGGGTTTTTGGTGCAAGGAATTTGAATAAATTGTTCAACTACCTCTAAAACCGATACATGAATAGTTATCTAATAACTAATTTGCATATTAGCGTAATTGCTTAAGTGTGTTCGAGCTTCACTCAATACATGTAGTCTCATTACGACTGGTTATATATTATTGACAGAACTTTAAACAAAATAGAAAAATTGCTTACACTTTGCTTTGCAATTGAATTCGTTTGTTTAGGCGATTCAACATCCCACTGCATCTATGATTGCCCGTGCAAGTACTGCGCAAGATGATATTACTGGGGACGGTACGACTTCAACTGTTATGTTAATTGGAGAGCTACTTAAGCAAGCCGATTCGTACATTTCGGAAGTAAGTTTATTTATTTTGTGTTACGTATCTATAGTTTGTGGGGTTGTATATGCAGGGGCTAGAAATTAAAGATTGTATTTAAGTATGACTCATACAGTTGACACTTTGAATTCCAGGGTCTGCATCCCAGATTTATTACAGAAGGCTTCGAATTAGCGCAAAAGACTTGCCTGGAGGTTAGTGAAAATTTGTTTGATGTCAATATGATTATATTATATAACATATTTTTTACGTTTTCATCTCTTCATTAATGGAATAGAGAGCATTATTTAGTATGCTTGGAAGGTGATACGAAGTAGGAACAGTAAAATTTTACTATTTGCGATGAACTGAATGCAGCAGTTTTCTTGCAGCGCTAATGGGTATGATTGGTGCCCCCACTGTCTCTACCCGCTTTGATTTTTATGCTTTTGCTGATAAATTTTGAAAATAAATCGTTAGTGCTGCATATATAACTGTTACATTTCTTATGTCAATTTCACTAAATTTGATTTTAGGTTTTGGATAAAATTAAAGTTTCCGGTTCAATGGATCGCAGCAAACTAATTGAAGTCGCTCGGACAAGTTTGAGAACGAAGTTACGTCAAGATTTGGCCGATCATTTAACGGAGGTTAGTGATTGTAGAGTGAGCTGTGTCATAAATTGTATCTTAACATGAAGTTGGATTTTATTATGCTTGGATGTGAGGCTATAAACGACGGTGTGTGAACATATTCGTGCGGCTTTTGGGATTAAAATGTGCTAACTGGAATCTGAAAAATTATGTGTTTTTATCAGATTAGCAAGTTTCCTGGCGAATAAACAAACAAATTGCATAACGTTTCTCTTTGTGAATATAGTGGAATCGCTAAAATTAGTGAATTGTTTTGATTAGAAAGTTACTGTTAGAATATCATTTAGTAGGTACTTTTATCGTTTAAAAGTTAATTTTAGTGCGTTGTGGACGCAATCAATGTTATACGAATTAAAGATCAACCAATTGATTTGTTTATGGTCGAAATTCAGCAAATGATGCATCGTTCAGAAACGGACACCGTACTTGTTAAGGTTCGTTTGGTTATTAGCACTGATGTAATGTGAATTAGGTCGGTGTGATAGATAGCAGTACCTTTAGTGTTGATTGTTGAAATTTAAAATTAGGAGCAGTTCGTTAACAAAAGGTTTTGAACAGAATTTTCGAGTTGGGTACTGTTTTATGGTTTTTGTTCAGTCATAATCTGTAGTATTTTATCAGATAACCTTTAATCAGTTTTTGTACATAATTCCGGAAACTTTTTGGCAACTGGGTTCTTACGTTTTAGAAGCTACAGAATTAGCCTAAGTAATATACTCATAAAATCACACGTTTACGTTTTTAATTGTTCGATTGTAATTTTTTATATCAGCGTATGATTTAAGGGTTTGGTTCTCGATCATGGCGCACGTCATCCCGATATGCCTAAACGTATCGAAGATGCCTATATCTTAACCTGTAATGTTTCATTTGAATATGAAAAAACGTAAGTTTATAAGTTTATATTATATACTCATAAAATTGCACTGATTTAATTTGGTAATGGATTGCACACTTGATTTAGACAATGTTTTATATCGTTTACCTCGTATCCCCAAGCCTACACTGTAGCGTTCCGCTATTACTCGCCAAAAGCAAGCGTGCGGCATCGCGCGGTAGCGTCTGCCGCTACACTACAAAAAATATAGCCCGACACTTACACTTTCAGCTGCTGAAGCTGCATTTTCGAAGTAACTCTATGTACTGTTATTGCTAGAACAGCATCCTGGTCCGGGTATATTCGCCTAAATTTCCGGGTTCGGGTTTCCGCTGCGTGCAGAAAGAAATATTAGTCCACAGGCTTCACCTTTGAGTAATTACTGGGGTTACGACTACGAATGTTTAATTAGGAATGGTTGGGATGCTCGGGATGCAGAGATATGACATGTCTCATTTTAAGCTACTGGTTCGACATTTTACTCAATGAGTTACTTGACATTAATTTTTGTGAATGACATTAGTCGCTTTGCCTTGCATACTACCCATTAATTTTTTACACACTGTGCTGCTAGAATATAGATGGAGACAAAATTCTTTTATATTTTTACAGAAATTAGGAATAATGTTCAGTTTTTAATTTATAAAAATTCCGGGCTCGGGTTTGCTCGGAAAATAAATCTGGGTCCCGGTCCGGGTTTGCATTGTTAAAAATTCTCCGGGTCCTGAGACGGGTTTGCGTTGTTAAAAATTTTGGTCCTGGGTTTCTTGTGCAACTCTAGTTATTGCAATCAATTTTTTGTAGTGAAGTCAATTCTGGATTTTTCTATAAATCTGCTGCGGAGCGCGAGAAAATGGTCGCAGCCGAACGGGCGTTTATTGATGCACGAGTGGCGTCTGTGATTGAATTTAAGAAGAAAGTTTGTGACAACGTAACTGATGGCAAGAAGCGTGGATTTGTAGTCATTACGCAGAAGGTATGCGTGAATGCGTAATGGGCATGAGAAAATGATTTTTATTTTTATTTTTCGCTATTTTAGAAATTTAAAGCAATTCGGGTAGTTATTTGATTTAGGCTTTTACTGAGCAAAATGGTTTGTCTCGGAGTATGCGCACGAGGGTAGCAAATGTTGAGAGTTGAAATATCGAAAAACATCTTATTCATATTTGTTGCATGTTTGAAAACTACATATAGATAATAGGGTTTAAAGTACGACTGTCAAACTGACATCCGCAACCAATTTCTGTAAGGTCGTTCCGTAAGTGAGTCATTTTGTATTGTCCACCAATGGGCAATCGTCGGCACTAGAATACGGGCTTTGGTTTCTCATGAAACTTACACTTAAGCTTAATGGCACTCTCTTATAACTAACATGGGTCGTTGAAATTAATGTTGCTGCTTCAGGGCATCGACCCACCGTCCCTCGATGCAATGGCTCGCGCAGGAATTGTTGGTATTCGTCGTGCAAAACGCAGAAACATGGAACGATTGACACTAGCATGTGGTGGCCAAGCGATGAACTCGATAGATGAATTGAGCGAAGATTGTCTCGGACGCGCAGGGATAGTTTATGAACATGTGTTGGTGAGTGTATAAAGGAAGTTGTTTTGGGCTGCTTGAGAGCGTAAAAAGGTATTCACGAGTCCAAGGTTTTGCAGTGAGAACTTACAGTTGCAAATTGAGCGTGCAAATTTGTTCGAAAGCCGTTTCACGCAACTTGCTGCTCTAAGTTGAAGTTACAAATTATTGCTGCAAATATTTGCACGTGTGAAAGCGAGAACAATTGTTCAAGTTGGGAAAAGAATATGAGATATATAGAGGGATGTAGTGTGTATGTAGGAGTGACAGCTGCTGTGAACGATGGGGAGTTTTTTAGCTGTAGGTGGTAATTGTGATTTAATGATAGGGATGCGTAAAATGCACTATTTGCTGTTAATGCATTTTCCGCAAGAACTTGCATGCACCACGTCGCAATTTTTGCACACTGTGCACGTATATGAAAGTAGTTAATTTTGGTGATTTCCACATGAGAAGTGTGTGAAAAGTGTGACATAGTGAATGTAGGTTATTGCTGATTCAAACTACGTTGGTTTGTAGTTTGTATTCATGATTATATTGTAAAGTTCTACTGTTTGCTGAGCTCTATTATATTGTTATAGGGAGAAGATAAATTTACGTTCATTGAAGAATGCGCAAATCCACAGTCCTGCACTATTCTGATCAAAGGACCGAATAATCATAGCATTGCACAAATTAAAGATGCAATACATGATGGCTTGCGAGCAGTAAAGAATGCCATTGACGATGGTAAGAAAAGAAGCGTAGAATATTATTGTGTAAGATTTCCCGATATTTTTTGTTCAGACTGGAGCGACAATGATTTAAATATACTGGAGCTAGTTTTAGTGAATGTTTTATAGGTACTGCCAGTGTTGATAGAAATGCTTTAAAGGTCAAGCTTACGGTCGTCAACAGTTTTTCCAGAGATCTAAATTAACAGAAGCGGCAAGGCTTAAATAAAACGGTCCATTTATGTATTATTAACTATTTTGTCCATTTTACTGATTATACCAGAATATAAATGGACATAAGACTCGAAGCTTGATTAGAAAAGATTTATTTATTATTTATATTTTAGACGCGGTAGTGCCTGGCGCTGGTGCATACGAAATAGCGTGCGCAGCGAAACTTGCAGAACTCAAGTCGCAAACCAAAGGTCGCGCGCAACTTGGAATTCAAGCATTCGCCGATGCACTACTGGTCATTCCTAAAACGCTGGCGACTAATTCTGGTCTCGATGCACAAGAAGTTATGGTTAAACTGCAAGAAGAATACGCGAGCTCAGGCCAACCAGTTGGAATCGATTTAACTACAGGTATGTGGGTAATGGGTAAGGTCTTATTTCAATTTTCAAACGCACGAGCTGGGTTAGATGAATTTTGGTTGATGAAATTTTTAACAAATTAATTTTTATAGGTTCATGTCATGTGGCATGTATTTATGCGGTCTTCACTATTTCGGGGAATTTACTAATAAATTTAAAATATAAGTGAGAACTTAGAACACAACGGGGAATTTAAAGCCAAAACAGGCTAATTGTTTCAAAATATTTAAGCTTTGACACAGCGTACAGAATTCGAAAACTTTTTTAATTTGGTTCGAAAGTTACAGGGCCTATTATCAAATAATCCAACAAACAAACTCGTAGTTATGACTGATGCTTATGTGAAGATTCAGTCAATGCAAACATTCTTAATAATGACTGCTGTTATTGTTTTCAGGCGAAACACTGTTGCCACAAGAAGTTGGTATTTGGGACAATGTTGTCGTTAAAAAACAATTCATTACTTCGTGGTGAGTAATATTATTCAAAATTGTTTAAGCTAACTACAACGATACTGTGTTATTAAAAAAATAAACTTTTGTGACTATTAGGATGGCGCTATACTTTAGACTGTTTAATACGGTACTGTTCGAAGTTATTCGTTGTTCGGAATTCATCGAACGCAAATTTCCAAACACACCAATATTATTAAACTGAAGAGTGATTTTTACTTGCTACATTTAACGGCGTCACGCGACAAGTATAGCGCCAACTGCTCTCTCGAGCCAGTTGTTTTAATATTATGATAAAGATAACAGGTTAAAATTGTAGGCTTTGCTAGCTCACCTAATATTGCAACACGGAGTAGTAGGATAAAGTTTAGGCAGCCCGTTACTGTTGGATCTTGGGTGTTTAATCTGGCGAATAGCGATGTCTGTGTCATACAAAAGTTTCGAATTCAATCGTTCCAGAACTTTCATGACATTGTAAGTTTCACATTTATGTAAAATTTGTTTCAGTCAAGTTATGGCGAGCAACCTACTTCTGGTCGACGAAATAATGCGCGCAGGCATGTCCAGCTTAAAAGGATAGAATATTTTAATTGATTTTCATGCAATGCGAACTACTACGGTCAAGATTTGGATAAATGCCTGATTAGGAGTTTTAAATTTCTTGCAGTAAATCATTGTTATTTGCTGAAGGACCTGAGACAATAATATTCATTTCAGTTTAAGACATCTAACACTACACAAATCAAAGTCTTAAATGTTTTTGCATCGGTCGAAAATTGTAAATTCTGTGCCTTAGAGAAGATATGCGCGATTTTCTTAGCTGCCCGAGAGCTGTAAAATTTTACAAACATTTACTTCCTTTTTATGCACTTTATGAGCTACAGAAAATGTGAGTACCGTAGATCTTATTTTTCTCTGTAATCAACGTTATTATACCTTTGAGTTAAACATGAAACATGCTAATCATATATTATGGGTTAAAATAAAACGCCGGTTCTGCAAAATAAGGCATTAATGAATTTTTGGTAAGAAAATATTCATATCTTGGAAATCATTTCTGCTCCTCTTGTAGCATAAATCACATGTACACTATGATGTGCCTTCATAGGTTCAATACAATAATTTTTAAACAAAAGCAATCACATCCATTGTCTCGTTTGCTGTTTATCGCTTGTTTTCACTGTTAATTTTTCGCACAATAAAGCTTTCGTTCAACTTTGTTCTGTAGAGCGCATGGTTGGTTCTCTGTCGAAAAATAATGTGTACCAACTTACTTTAATTAAAGCTCTATTCACACGTGCAAGTTTTTGCAGCTGCAACTTGCTCGAAATCCATGCAGCAGCAAGTACTTGGAAGGAACATTCCGATTGACCAATCAAATTTGCGGGTGCAGAAAATTCAAGCGACTGGCAACTGCGATCATAGTGCAAATGAAATAAAATGGCATAAAAATCCCACAAGTTTTTACTGCAAAAACTTGTACGTGTGAATGGGGCTTAAGTAATATAATGCCCGTGCGGTTAATATTTGCACACGGTTTCCAATCGGAAGCAATCTTTGTCAGAATCGGAATCAGATTTTTTTGTCGGAATCGTAATTTAAGTTTTAGTAATTCTATCAAAAATAAAGTATATGACTTGACTTTTGTTGCAGTATGCTTGTCTGTATTGACAGTTTCAGTAACAATTGCTTGTATAGCTGACTATTAGCGATCCACTAACCTGTAAAATTATATTAATGGAAGAACGTGTTACGCCTGTAGGTGGCTATGCCACACTTAAACCTATTTCAAACCAAAAACTAAAACTATAAAATAAAACCTTATATCTAAACCACACCTTAAGGGAGTCCCTGGCTCCACCTAGTCTCTGTTAGAACTTAAGTTAGGCTTAGGCGTTGTCACAAGGCGTAAAAACTGGTAAATCTATGTTATGGCGGCTGTGCCCGCAATGTAAACTTACCTGGGCCCTGCGTGGCCATTCAGTACTCGTTGAATATAGTGGCATTGACGTTTGGCCTATTTTGCGGATAAGGACATAGCTAGGCTATGTCAGCACCAATATGGTGCTTTGTCATATGTGTGTCTCGGGCTTGTTGTTGTTGTTGTTGAAGGTACCGGATGTGTGGCTCTGGACCTCAACCGCATTGCGGACACCCAATTGTGGGTGTCGGCAAAAATGCAAATGAGGTCGAGATGCCGAAAAGGGTAGCCAGAACCGGAATCAGTCTTGACTTGGAAGCTGGTGAAATTGGTGACTCGAATTTACTATAATTTTTGCGCGTGTATTTGTATAAGTTTCTTGGTTTGACAGTCTCAGGCGGTGAAGCGGAAGTATTGGTAAGTAAGGTTGAATTCAACTCGGTTAAGTATAGTCACGGTGGCATAGGATGTGAAGGAAATTACGGTGTTTCGGAATTAATTGGCGTTGCGCAGGGCGCAGGATTTACCCAGTATTGGATACTGGTGTTATGTGTTAACAGGGAACTTGGGGTATTAAAGGAAACCTGGGAAAAGTAGTCTAATAAATCTAACGGGGTTAGATTTATTATTCTACAACGGCTTGGCCAAATCTAACGGGGTTAGATTGGTCGGAAATTTGGTGTAACTCTAACGGGGTTAGAGTACACGGTTTAACGGGGTGTAATTCTAACGGGGTTAGAATTGCACGGATTCTGGAAAACAGCAAAAGCATTGGGTACGGTAAAGCCAGTGGCTGGATTAAATCAGATTCAGGCGTCGGCTTTAAGGATTCCGGCTCGGGTTGCCAGTTAAATTGCATAACCTGTAATTTGCTGGGATTAATATTGGATATTCGGTGTTATACGGGTTTCGGGTTGGGATTTATAATAAACATTTACCGGCCGCGTTTTACTAAATCAGAGCGATAAGCATACATCGAGATAAAGAACATAACAGGCGATACAGGATACCGGCTTAAGGCAAAATCACGAACTTCTCACAACGCCCATAAATAACAAAGCACAGATTTTTGAAAATTAACCAATTCAATGGAGTGCCGTTTTCTCTGCAGTAAGGATACAGTTGAACCAAGTATCGAGCTATATTTGAAAACTGGTGGAGATAACATCATTGCTTGCCGCTATGAAGTAGAATTTTAAGTTTAGATTTTATTATTTATTTAAAGTTAAGAGCTTAAAGTTGTCGATTGCAGTCACATTTTGATAATCAACGAAATAAGTTACTCTGCTTCTTCATGTAACAACTGAGAATACTAACAAAAACAGATTTGCAAACAAACTAAAAAATAGGCAAAATTTAAGTTCAACTAGTTGAAAGCTCAACCGAAAAACAGGAATTCCCGCATTAGAAGCCGGTCGGAATCCCAATCCAAATTTTATCGGAATTTTAGCCGGAATCAGAAACCCGTTGGAACCCTGAATGCACCGTAATAAAAGAATTTGTATCTTCCGTACGGTGGGTACTGTTTAGGTTTCCAACGCTTCCTTTGGTTGATCGCCAGAAAAGCACATATGACTGCAAAGTTTCGCTTAATCCGCTAGACAAGAAATATCAAAAATTTCTTTGGTTCAAAGTTAGCAACTCGAGATATTTATAACCAAGAGAATGTTTAATGTAATTGATAAAAATCAATACGCAAACTCAACACAACACTGAAATAATAAAATCACCAATGTACATTGATTGGTCCTAGCATATGCTTAACCTATTAAGGATAACCTCACTCGTCTTAAAAGCAAAAATAGGTTATTGCTTAAGCTTACAGTAGATCTGATCTATACATATGCAACTGATTGTAAATCGTTGCATTTCTACAGTGCTTGGGTGCTCTAACGTATTTTACGTCTAGAAAGAAGGAAACTATACAATAACACATGGGTATCACAGCTAATATTCTAAATAAAGAAAGAACCAATGTGAATCTGTGAATTTGAATTCGGACCAGGGTTGTTGGCCGAAAAATGGTCTTTTTCTATTTTTTTCGGACGGGGGTTAGCTTCAACCTCGTTTTGCTCGCGAGATTACAGCAATTAAGAGGCTTTGATGTCAGGAAAAACCCAAAGGTGTCTTGGGATTTAATATAATACTTATAAAAACAAGTGTGACGTGTTTAGATCGCTCCCATCATGAGTTTCTGATGTTCTGATTACCTCCTCCTATTATTCCACGCCAAAACTTAAATTTAAAAAATTCGAATTTTAAGGTCACAAATTCCTCCATTGGACTCAAAATTTTTTCGTCGAAAAATTATACAAATGAGATACCATTCGACACAAACTGCGGAGCTAAGACGAATATTGCTAGATGTTTGCCAATCAGACGTCTGGTTAACGAGTTATTGTCAAATAGCGAAATTTGACGCCGAACCATGATCCTTGGCAGCGCGCCAAATCAGTTATTTGACAACAACTCTTTAAGCAAACTTCTGATTGCAAAAGCTTAATACCACTAGACTCAGCTCTGCAAACTGCGTGAAATAATATATAATTTGTCCAAATATTCGAAAAAAAATTTGGGTCTCAAGGGACTGAACTTATGGCCTTAAAAATCGAATGTTTCAAAAATTCAGATTTGGGTATAGAATGATCATGGGATGTCATCAGAAGCTCAAATATACAAAAAGTTTCGAAATGTAAGCATTTTTGGGCAAACGCTGCCTGAGGGTGGGCTAGCTGATCACTCAGACAAAGAAGGAATTTTTTCCATATTATTTTCCGTTTTTTCCGGAAAAAATGAAAAAAATCAATTTTCCCTAATAAATTTTTCCAGAAAACAACCCTGGTTCGGACTATAGCACTGATATTAAAGCTTGCACCAATGGCGAAGGCATATTTTTGATGTTTATACCCGATTCTGAACACATTAACCGTATCAATAGCGCAATGAACACTGTACAAAATATACAACGACAAACTTACACGTATGCAGATTAAATATCTTATTACACGATGACCATGATCCACAGATTAGATAAATACACGTGTGAATACAGCTGCAGGTTGACTGAATTTATTGCAACCACATTTTGATCTAATCGCAAACTATGTTGCTGACAGCTTCTTGAATTAAAACTTTTGGAATTTATTCAAGGATCTATATGAAAGGCTTCTTCGCGAGTTCACACAGGAATATCTGATACGGCTGAAACTTGCAGGATCAAGATTTGTTCAAAAATTCATTCTCAGAACTTGAACCTGTAATATATTCATGATGAACATGCGCAGGAATTAATTCATGTATGAATATTATGAACAGTCTTGAAAGTCGAATTCATTATGATCATTGGCTGAACTGACAATATATAGGGTATGTTTGATGTCATTTGCAAATTATCCAAATAACTTCATGTCAGTTTCGGAATAAAAAATAATTCCTGCAACACCTGCCGCTGCAAGAATGAAACATAGTCTTAAATTTCAGAAAAATAAGTCTGCAATTCAAGACATATATCTGGAGCCTGTATTAAGACATAATTATTGTCTTAATTTCAGACAATTTATTTTGTGTGTGTGTAAACAAGCCTTTATATTACAAAAATAGCCAATTTTATACGTTTGAATGCTTGTTTACCAACACTCACAACTGCTGGATTAAAATAGGCTTAAAGTTAAGCTAGGATATAGGTTAGGTTTAACCAAAACCTAAGCTTAGGTTTGGCAACATATAGACAGTACTGTTGGAAAATTTTACCTTTCATCAATTTAAAAGTAAACAAATACTCACTCTACCAATGAGTGGAGCACGGACCAATATTGAACAACACAGCAGCAAACGTATACATATCACGACACTTAGTTATCATATCTGATTACAAGATCAAATCTTTCAGACAGGGTAACAACAAAGTTAGGATTCGGCAAAAATTTGTGGTTCGGATTCGGATGTGAAAAAGCCGAATCCAACAATGTTCGGCAACATGTTTTTTCAGTTTTAAACAATAATAACTTTAAACAACTTGTTGTATTAATAAATTTAGTTTCAGGTCACAAATCTCAAAACTGAGGTTGGGCACGAAATATATTAAGGCTTAAAAGTTGTGCGGTTGGCATTGCGTTGATATTCTGAAATAAATTATAGACATAATTGAAACTTGTAAAATGTAAGACTCGGATTCGGCATATTTACAATGGATTCGGATTCGGTCAAATCGTGGATTCGGTGCCACCCTGCTTTCAGGACATGGGACGCGTGATTCGGAAAGTTTTGAATACGGCGAAGTATTTCGTTTTTAATAAAAATGACTGTATTTGACCGGAATGATACAAAGTAGAGGTTCTACTCAAGAATATTTTTCTATTTACCGACTTGTTAACAGGAATGGGCGGTCTCGGATAAAAGCCAAGACCGACCATGAAGAGTCTCGGTCTCGGTCGATCTTTGGTTATCACCGAAAAAAATTAAAATTTTAAAAGTATATATTATTTCTCATGGGTTTTTCGTAATTCTTTGTGTCTTTCTATAGTTTTTGTGTTTGTTTAGAAAATTGCTCTTATTGCGCAACTATGAAAATTCATAAATTCATAGAGAAATTTTATTCATCCGGCATCGCATCACATACTTCAACAATACAGCGATAAATTTGGCTGATATGCTCGACTTCTGGTTTCGGTTCCAAACCACCGAAACTCATAAAACCGAGAGCTGCCAAATAACTGGACTAGCCAAGACCGAGACTCGCATCCCTGCTTGTTGACTAGGGTTAAACATCATTTTATTTTTATCGTGTTCATTTCAAATATATCTGAAGCGCTGTCAAAGTTATTTGTCGGACCAACGTAAACTACATGGCAGATTGTTTTATCTGATCAGCCCTTTGTGTTTAAACAATAATCCCGTTGGAATATCAGGCGTATTAAGACGGTTCAAACAACGTTTGCACGCTAACGGTGTCCGATGAGGACCTTTCGGCTCCAAATCTGGCGTTAGAAATGGTCTATTATCGTCACGCGCTGCACCGCTGTGATATTCTTTCCGGACACGATTCCATATAGAATGATTTGGTACGCTCGCAATAACCTAACAACAGCACCACCCGAGTGTACAATAAATTACAGACCCCTCTATAGTTTATTAGTCGGCAAATCCACTACTTTTACAAATGCCGGGTTGGCAATTTTACCTGTGAAATCTGAACAGAAATAAAAAAATATTTGCATTGTTTTTATCAATCAGAAATAAAAAAATATTTGCATTGTTTTTATCAATCAGAAATAAAATAATCATGTGTTAGCATATACTATTTCAAGTAAAAATCTATTGATCAAAAGCAGACAGCACTGTGCGTGCATTTAGAAAACAAAAAATCCAAACCTTATCAAGAACACTTCTTCGAACTAACACGCGGTAATCCAGCCGCAGTAACAGTGCATCTTTCATCGCTAAAAACCTGCAAAAAATTACAAATATACCTTACCTATTCCAATACAAGTTAGTCAACCAAAACACGAAATATTGATTCAAGTACGAAACAATTTGTGGAAGACTACTTAAAGAAACAAAAGACTAATTCAATATTGTGTACCAGTCAACACAGCAGGACACCACCGCCAGATAACACCACGTGCTACACGCAATTACAACAAAATTACACAAATGAAAAAGCATTTTCCCTCACTCGTCCAGAAAATTGCCCCAGTCTTCACCAAGACACCACGGAAAGATTTCGTATTTTAGTTCTTCCACGTCTTCTTCTGTTAAATTCGCCAAATATCTAAAATTGTATACCTATTACATTACGGATAGCATCATTAAACACTCAGGCACAATTAGGAATTCTGGCCAAAACCAATTTAAACACAATATAATCATACTTGTAAAATTTGCAAGCCAATTCATCCACTCGCAGTTAATACCGGTTGGTTGAGGTGAGAAGTTTAAACTATTATAAGCAACAAACGAAACGAAAACTTAATATAAAATTAACAAGACGGTCACTGGGCTAATAAAAAGCGAGGGTTGCAAATTCTTATTGTATTATTAATAAAAAATTGTACGAAATATGCACATACAGCAGAAGGAAAAAAGTACACTCATTTAGCGATTCTAAGTGAGCTCGTTTTCCCAGAATCAAAACCATTGCCAGCAAATACCGGTCAGACATTCGAAAGCAGTAATCGTATTTCAGAAATCGTTGAATTAATGCGCTTCCGTCTGAAACTTCTTTTAAAAAGTTTCAGTAACTATTAATTATAACCCATCACTCCTGGGGTTCCTCTTGTGCAGGGATGGGCGGTTTCGTTCAAAAAAGCTATACCGAGACCCAACCTACCGAGACAAATTTTATTTTTATTCTCGGTAACGGTTTAAAATCGACCGAGACCAAGAGTCTCGTTCAAAAAAGCTAGACCGAGACCCAACCTACCGAGAAAAATTTTATTTTTATTCTCGGTAACGGTTTAAAATCGACCGAGATCGAGATTCTTGGTCTCGGTCGATTTCAAACCGTTACCGAGAATAAAAATGATTTTTTTAGCAAAAGGTTTGAATATTATTGTCTGCTCTGAATTGGCGTTTAATATAATTAAACCAACAAATCGCCGCCAATTTTCATTTTCTACTCTATTTGTCACTTGGCTACTGTTACTATACCCTTCGAAAAGGTTCGGGTTTTGGGACAAATCCCACTGTCTCAAAACTACCTCAGTACAACCCTAACTCGAAACAATGTTTTTGGTCCTGGCTAAATGGAATAAACTGGAGAATTTTTTAACATAGCGTAGACGTTATAAATGCGGATCACCCATACTTTTTATACGATGCCATAAATGTTTTAAACGCGAAAATGCAACTATTTGCGCTTTGTCACATTAAAATCAAACCTTTTGTGTTTCCTTTCAAAAAATAGAATTTTGGGTAACCGGAGGGGTCACTCAGTTTCTCAAATCGCTGCATAACCAAGTAGCGGTGCTCCATGATCGTTCGCTGTCTGAGTTGGAAGGCGAAACGCGCAAGTACTTCCGGGCCAAAGCTGCGATCCAAGGAAAAATATTGAGATTGGTTATCGCCTTTTCACCTCTTTGGTCTCGTCTCGATTTGCCAACCACCGAGACTGACAAAAAGCGAGACCAAGACCGAGACCGAGATCAGCCAAATCCCGAGACTTGCCAAGACCGAGACGGCCTATCCCTGATCTTGTGGAAAGCTGGCCCTCCGACCCCTCCTCTAATTGGCCCCCCTTTATTTTTTCCACCACCTGCATGCAAATACAAAAACGGATTATATACAATATGCCGGTTTGATGATCAACTATACCGCTTTGATACTATCGAGCTGAGCGTAACACAGCAAGGATAACGAATCATAAAGTCCGCTTAACTCGAATGTCATACTAAAATTCTGCATCAAAACATTCTAGTGTGATAATAATAATAACTACTGTTACAAATTTTTGAACGGTACGAGTATATATATTTTGCTAGAAACTTGACAGGCAAACGCGCGGTTCTATAGAACCTTTGTAACGCTAAAATTTAACAAAGCACATCATTTAACAGAATCCCATTGAATTTTTGTTCACCCGATTGATTTCAAAATATTAACATCCAGTTGAACTTACCCAGAAACTCAAGATAATTGCATATCTCTTGCCTTTTCAGAGTCGACCAGCAATTATTCTGGTCAGCTTGACACAGAAATGAATTTTCTATTTCAGAATTGGAATTTTCGCAGCTTGCCTTTCGTTTTGTAGCCACTGCTAATGGTACTGATACAATTTTCTGCTCAACTGCTTTCCTGAAACATCTTACGAATTTCAGAGCACAACATATAGGAAACAGATATTTACTAGCAATTATATAAGTTGTAACAAAATCGGCGTATGTACATATAGAAATAAGAGCTTCATATTAATTTGAAAAAACGCATTTGAGTTTTAAATCAAAACCCCTATTCCACATGAAAATGTTTACACTGTATATTTGAATTAAAAATTGTAAGCCGACTACGAATTATACTTGCAGCTGCAAGAATACACATGGAAACAATTTTATCCAAGCAAACTGCACGTGCAAGTTTTTGCAGTGAAAACTTGCCCGGGTGAATAGCGCTTTAGGAACAATTTACAGCCAAATAACGAGTGGTTTTAAACGAATCACTAACCTAATTCTAATCGGCGACAGTGCGCGTGGCGGTGACCCATCGTCAAAACAACGTGAGGGCGCTTCCGCAAGAGACAGCAAGCTCCTAAACGCTTTTCGTCGTCTTTTGCCATTCCAACGGCCATCTTCCAGTAAACTCATATACTCTGCGAAAAAGGCCGAAACAAATATAATTTGAAAATTTTATTAAGCAATGTAAAAGCAGCATATATATTTGCAGTGTTTTAATTTTTCACGGTTTCGTAGAAAGATTTGCCGATACCAAAATAAATTTTGGCGATGCCGAACCGATGTGGATACCGATACGAACTTTAGTAGACCATGCTTAATGAAGACTTAAACCCTAACCATCATAAACGATTATAATTTTATTATACGAACGGTTCATTTCAATTACTTTTTTCAAACATAAACGCATGAGATAATAGTTCTCCTAACCACACTGATTTGCACCCAGAAATGAAATTGATACGTAATATTTCAGCTGACTGTTATGAACAAAAAGTATAAAGTATCGGCAATGGATCGGCAATTTTTTGCAGTGCCGAAGCCGACACCGATCCTCACGAAAAGTGCAGATTATTACCAATACCGATTATCCGCCACATCCCTAGATTTCTTATATAATTCGATCTTGAACTAGAACTTTACGCTATTTAGCAATTCCATGCGTTCGGCAAACGAACGTACTCATTCGAGCAACCATCATGTCGCGTTGATTATTTGAATACATCAAATGCAAAAATTTTTCGTGTCTGCTTAACGAATCTTTGTTTGCTGAACGCCGGCACTTGATACCGATTCGCGTATAACTATTAGCCCAAGGCGTACTGTTGCACATTGTGCTAGTATAATCAATTGCATAACAGCAACAGCTGGATGTAATTCGGCTGAAAATAAAAGCGCTTGATTTAATAAAGAAAAATATCTGTAAATCTTGGCATTTAGTCCTGACTCATTTTCAAACAAGCCTGAGTATGTCCACACATTGAACATTTTAAGCGTTAAGCAAAGATAATAATAACCAGAAACCTAGCTATGAATAAAGGCAGATCATAACCAATTGTAACATGTACTACAACAAATTAATTAATAATTTATGTGAGTTCGAAATTTTCCCACACAAAACTTTTAAAACTTAGAATTTAGTATTTTGCTTCCTTTTTGTAATTGATTTAAGCTTCAGAATGTATCTCGAGTGGACAGAAATAACTTCGTTGCTTGACGAAATCTTCCCATTGAGTGAATCATTTCGCAAGATTCACGCAAGGAGCAAAAATTTATATGAATCGTTCTTCCAAAATCAATTCACGTTGCCAGGACACCTTCTATTGTAGTTTATGACATATTTCAATCCGGCCAACCTTAAGACGAATTTGAATGTATCTTAAAACTGAACATATTTAATATCACCAACAACTGCTGGCTTCTGTCTGCCCGAATAATTTTAAATTTATAACTAAAGTGCAATTTCTTGCAACAATATTATAATGTTTTCGATATAAACAGTGCCTTATTTGAATCAATATTTTACTTTGACTGTATTTACATTGCTAGGTGCTAAAGTGTTAACATTCATAAAATATTTTTTCTATATGAAAAAGATTATGAACGCGGTGTTTTCATTAATTGTACGTAAAACTACAGTGTATTTACTCAACAGTAATTTTGTTCAACTATTTAAATGGGAAATACTAATGTTAAAAAACAGCAACTTGACACAGCATCGAAAACTGGTGTTCTGGGGCTAAAAAATGTTAACTTGAAAGAAATTCCGTCGGACGTTTTGCGTTTACGCGGCAATCTTCGGCGACTCGACCTGTCCGATAACAAGCTTGAATTTATTCCATCATTTATTGGGCAATTCACGTAAGTCCATAATGTATAAACATGTTATTTCTTTATTTTTATGGTGTCTCCAGGGTGAACCCATACCTATATCTGTGACATGCTGATTCATGGAAGCAAAGACACTCAGAGCTTATGCTGCACATCGGTAAAATGCTTGCGCCTGTTTAGCGCTTTATATGTAACAGCTGTAAAACATGGAAGAACCTAGATACATGTAGTGGGATCGAATTAGCGGCTTCAGGATTCCGAGGCTAGGGCTCAACTAGTATTGCGCAACGCAGTCCGCCTCTCCAACTACCTTTTTAGGCGAATATATATGTCGACCGTATGTTGCCGGCTATCATACAGCGCAATGTATCGATTGCATTTGTTGATTATGCACCAGCGCAAGCATGTCTCACATACTTACATGCCCGAATTTTAACAAGTGTTGGTACTATACGGTCTGCACGACCCCTTTTTGAAGTTTTGCCCAAAGTTAATTACCACGCCGGGAATCGAACCTCGGCCCTTTTGCGCTCGAGCCAAGCATGCTACCACTACACCACGCGGTCATTGCAATAACTTCTTATACCGGTATATGTGCACAGGAATGGCAACATTTGCTTTACATACACTTATGTGCACATATACCGACATCCCTCTTTTTACAGGCGGTCGTCTCGGACCGTGAATCCAACTACCCGAATTCATGGGCTTGCTGTTTGCAGTGACCGTCTCGGTAGGACCGTCATCTTGGTACTAACGGTCTTCACGGCCCCTGTTTGAAGTTTTGCCCAAAGTTAATGACCACGCCGGGAATTGAACCTAGGCCCTCTTGCGCTCGAGCCAAGCATGCTATCACTACACCACGCGGTCGTTGCAACAACTTCTTATACCGGTATATGTGCACAGGCATGGCAACATTTGCTTTACATACACTTATGTGCACATATACCGACAACAAGGTTGTCCCTTGACCGTCCACCCGTTTTCGACTGAATCATGCGTTCATAGCGTGGCAACTTGCCATTACACTGACTGCGTGGGTCCCCATATCAGTCTACGCAGGAACCAAAACTTCAGACTTTTAAACTGAGTACCTGGAAAAGCGGCCTAGGACAATGGACTGAGGATGAACTGCTCTCAACTTCATTTCTTATTATAACTTTTAATATTTGAGTTTTCAGCGCGATAAAACAGCTAACGATTGAAAATAATCGTCTTACTCATATCCCGGATGAAATTGGTCAACTAGAAAAGTTGGAGGCGCTTTCACTTGCAGGAAACCGCATTCGTTCGCCACTAACAGCAGCTCTTTCTGTACTAGTCAATTTGAAAACGTTAAATTTAGCCCGCAATGTTTTGACAGAATACCCGTGTGCCATATCGTCTCTAAAGGTATTTTGGTGCGTTAAGCTGTATGTATTACTAGAACGAAATGGCTCGCTATACGAGCAGACGCACAAAATTTATTTAGTTAAAAGTAATCCATGAATACGTATTTATTGTGATAATGAAGTGAACTTTTAAAATGCTGTTACTTTTGCTGCACTCGCGGTATGTCTGAGTGCACATATCAAGTCTAATGTGTCTCCAAGTTTAAATATGAGCTTTGTTATACTTTTAGAAATAAATATCTTGCGATTTTGAATACGCTTTTGCCAGGTATGTATGCTACTGCCACGGCCATTCACATACTGTGCATTGCGTTGTATAGCACTTGCACACTCATAAACACATTTTGATGCCTATGCTTATCCTGCTTTAAAAATCAAAAATTCAATGAATATGGTGTGTATTCGTTGTATTGAAGCTTTCTTGACAGATGTTAAGTGATAGCAGAACATGCAATCGCATATTGAAACTTTCATGTGTTGCCAGGGTACAATCAGAATTAGGAATTCCGGTTCCGATAAATAACTGGCGTTTTTCACTGGGTGGTTCTAACACAAAATCCTGTATTATTTTCACATTCTGGTTCCGGTATCTGTGATCGTTATTGTCTTAATCTCGAGCGCAAAGTTTTGCAGCGAAATCTCGCAACTACAATGTTCAGTACATGTTTCTGCGTCTGAAATGTGCTGCTACAACTTGCGCGTGCAAACACTTGCAACTGCAACTTGCAGTTGCAAATTTTGATTACGAGTTTTAGAACAAAAGTTGCAAGTTTTTGTTGCAACAACTTGCATGTTCAAAATTCGGCTGACAGTTCTTGGTGCGTAATGTTAAATTTTAGAAGCTTGACATGGTAGATCTGTCCGAAAACAAAATCGACACAGTTCCTGACGGTGTTGCCGGTTTGTCTGCGGTCGAATTGAATTTGAACAATAACACAATTAATCGCCTGTCTGACTGTCTTGTCCAGTGTCCTCGACTGAAAGTGTTACGACTGAAAGAAAATTGTCTCGCAGCGGATGCGTTTAGCGAACGCATACTCACTGATTCAACAATATCGCTATTTGTGACAGAAGGAAATTTGTTCAACGATAAACAGTTTCAGAATTTACCAGGGCACGAAGCGTATATGGAACGATTTACGGCTACGAAAAAGAAAATGTATTGAGTTGTGTGGTTAGTAACCGTCTTGGGAAGTTGTGTGCATAATTTGCAATGGAGTAGACGTGATCATGAGCCTGTGCACCTGTCCAAATTCTCAAATGTATATACTGCCTAATGTCTCTTGATGGTAGATTTATTGTCATACTTGTGATGAGATCTTGAGATCTTCAACTGCTGTAAGTAGTTTATTTTTAGAAATGTTATTGCTGTCTGGTGATACATAAGTGCTACACAAGGCTTAGAACATAGCTCACTTACTCTAGAAGTATTCTCAAATGGTTACAACACCTATCACTAAACACTAGGGTGCGACCGGATATCCGGTTCCGGTTTATTATCCGGCAAAAACTGATATCCGTATCCGGTTCCGATATGCGACCGGATATCCGGTTCCGGTTTATTATCCGGCAAAAACTGATATCCGGTTCCGATATCCGGTGTTAACCTACCGGATACGGGATATTTACGGTTGTGGTGCCGAATATCATAAAACGCTTTTTACAAGTAAGCGTCTTTAATATCTGGCTGAGATTACATTTCTGGACGATTCAAGAACATCAAGTTTCGATACGTTTTAGCCATTTTTAAGTTAAGCGAGCGAAAGTTAAGCGCATTTTTGTATTATTTCAGTATATCAACAGCTATTGTAAAGTTTATAACAGACGAAAACCTTGAGCACGCTAAAAATGCAGTGAAAAATAAATTATTTCATATATACAATATCCAGTATCCTGTTCCTGTTCCAGTAAAAAATTTAATATCCGGTTCCTGTATTCGGTAAATTAATATCCGGTCGCACCCTGCTAAACACCAATTTGTATTTCACTAAAAAAGAGCACTGCAATCATTGTTTTAAACGTAATAGCCCTAAACCGCTGACAATGCAAACATCTTATCCAGTGGAGAGGTTATCCAGGATTTGAAACCGCATTATACTACAGCATGGTAATTCAGAATCCGATAAAGTGTCGCACTCTGGGATAATAATACTGTTGCTATTGCCAATGTCGAGTTGCTGTTTGTAAATTTACTGATATCCATACAGTTTCTGGAACATCTAAATGCAAACTTAGAAGTTAGCAATCCGGTTTCTCCGAGATCTTAAGCACTTTCATAGTTTTTAGCATCTGGATGTTGCCGGAGTCATTGTTTTGCATCTAAATTGGTCGTTTCATGTAATCGAATAATATTGTTTTTATGCGTAGGACTTATACTGTCCCATGTAATGATCAACAGAGTAAGTTTAAGCTTTTGACTAATTTTTCCGTTTAGTCTTTGCGTCTAGGTAAAGCTTATTGTTGCTACGCTTAGGTTTAGGAATATGTTTAAACCACTGTTACGGCTTTGTTTTGGGCATTGGCCGTCACAGGTTAATTTCGTAAATATCACATCACACTTGACTGAATGCATTAAATGTACTGTGTATTTTGGTTGTCTATTTAATACAGTAAATTTTGTTGTGCCTGAGTTTTTTGACCTGCGTTTTTGCAAGATTAGCTAGTTTGTTGCGGGGTTCACGTTATAACCGGGGCGGTTTGGGAAGAACCCAAATTTTAACGATGTCGAATGAACACGGGACAAACCGTGTCCCAACTGCCCCGGTTATAACGTGAATCCCGCGTGTATGAGCCGAAGAAACAATACCAAAAGTAAGGTGGCAAAAATTTAGTTCACAACGGTACTCTGGCGTTGTTCGAACTTTTGCTAGTAGTTTTGTGGCGAAACACTTTATACTTGCTTAAAAGTCAAGTATTTATATATTGTTGAGCGAAATGTAACGTTTGAGGTAGATTTATAATACATATTGAAAAAAATGAAATATTCAACAAGCATAACAATGTTTTCGGATAAAATGGGGGGTAAGCCCACTTAATGGATCATTTCGTAAATCTTGGGCGTCCTTCAAAGTCTATGCTGGTTGTACACTAAACATTTTCTTACCACATATTGTAATTGAAAACTGTTTGTTGGAGTACCAGGGACCAGTCGACTTCCATCTGCACCTTTTTCGGTGGTAAAGTATGTGTTTTGGTTGTGCATCAGTTGAAAGATTTGACTGAATATTTTCAGGCCTGTTTCATTGAATTTTTAAAGCCTAAGACGCACAATGTAATATGTATACTTATATTGCAATAGGGTTGTGGTATCGTTATGGTTCTATCGCTTCGAACTTTTAATTCTTTATGATTTGTTGGTTAATTTGTGAGCGTAGCAATGCAGTGGGCTTTAAAATTCACTTGTAATAGCGGGTGCGGCGATTAATCGGCATCGGTAATAATCGGTACTTTTCGTAAGTATCGGCACTGCAAAAAATTGCCGATATTTTTTTCACATAACCGTCAGTTGGAATGCTATTAATTTCATTTCTGGGTGCATATTATTGTGTCTGGTCAGAAAAACTTATCTCTTGCGTTTGTGTTTGACAAATAACTGAAATGAACCGTTCATATAAAATTATAATCGTTTATGATGGTTATTGTTTAAAACTTTATATAACAATGAATGTAATGTTGCATCCTATCTGTTTATTAAGCAGAAAGTTGGAATCGGCATCGGCAAAACTTCATAATAAGAATCGGAATCGGCAAAAATTTTGGTATCGGCACATTTCTATTTGTAAATTTTGTATATTATATGTTACTATGAAGGTTTTTTATAATTTGTGGTTTCTTTTTTAGAAATATTAACCGGGGAAGTTAGGCGATACGAGTGACTCAGAATAAACTAAACTATTTATCGGATACATAAATTCGTGAAATAATTACTACTCGAGATATGAAGTTGGTGTTCCCATGGCTGACGTCGACGATAGTGATACACTAGATGTGAAAATTGCAGGATTCGAGACGTTTGTTGCGGAACGGCTACAAACAGATTTGGGGTAAGCAAGCTTTTGTTTATTTTAGAGACAGTTTCAGTTGGGAACATACAAGAACGCGAAGGATTCAGCGTTGTGTTTTTATATTGTATTTCAATAGACATTATAACTACTTTAAATTGCAGAGGCACAATGTTTTTGACCATTCTAGTGCCGATCAGAGTCATACGGTGTCGTGTCATATTTCCACCCTGTGATATTTTTTCTTCCTTTCGCGGGTCATATCTTCCGGCCGCCGTATTTTCTGTTTGTCATATTTCTTCTCTTTCGGATGCCATATTTTTCACTCACCATATTCTGTCATAAGTTTTTTCATCCATACTCCACCTTGTACTTCCCATAAATTTTCCTTCCCGCATACCATATTCTAGTACTGATCCGTTTCGATCCGCACTCACTTGGTCCCTTAGCAGTTGGAAAATCCAACATTTTCGACCTTAACGCAACCCTGCATGACTTATAGTTATTTTGGGAGTTTTCTAATATTTTATTCTACTCACCCAGCTCATAATAGATTTTGTCCTCGGTGCAGGTATACTTCACATTGGAATTCTATCAGTTTCACTTGTTGGCGTATATCAGTGTGTCTGATCAAGAAAGTGCTACAATAGGTTCAGTGAAACAAGGTTCAGAAACTTAAAAACACTAAACATAATGTCTGCCGTCCGAATATTAAAAAATGTTAGATAGTCATCATGTTTCATTTCAACAGATTAATGAAAACTTCTTTGTACTATATGTTTGTTGTACGGCTCCGGTTTTCATACAAAGTTCGGCCAATGTTACTTTAAAAGGCGTAACAGTAGATTAAGCGTATTTCGAAGCCTAAGCGTTGCAAAAAATGTGTTCCTAAGCCTAAGCAAAAAAATGTAATCTAGAATCTAAACCTACTCTCATAGACCCACCAGAAACCTGGGCGCCCGTAAAAGTAAATGGGTCCAAGGAAAATATGGCAAGCGGGAAAATAGGGCACGCGAAGGAGAAAATATGGGGATGGCACCGGCGTCGTACGCCAACGCACGTGCGCATGGCACTGCATAGCAAAACAAAAGGATTTAACTTGCGAATATCGCCATACTTGCCGTATTGCATGCTTTCTATTTGATCGTAAGATCTGTGCCAATGTTCTGGTTCCTTAAAACAGTTAAATAATTATGAACAAAGGGTCGTCTCTATGGCACAAAGTTGATGTTTACTCAGACAAGAACTTTCAAGATATGTCTGTATTTATTTTTGTACACTGCAGACAGAGTGTAATGACGATTTTAGGTCGGAGTAAAATTTACTTTCATTTTTGTAATACTTTCAGGAAGGTGGATCACCAAATGAATTGCATTGGACTAGAAATTGGAGAGTATAATCAGTTGAATTCCACTATAGAACAGTTTCAGGTAAGCAGTGTTTACATTTTCATCTTTTTATGTATTGGACTTGTATGTATTTGGCTCTGAGCGTAAAATTGTTTTTAGTTGATTTGACTTATGTAGGAATTTATGAAACTGAATCATTCGATTTCAAAGTTTTCAACATATGGGGTCCTTTAAGGAGCGTCCAGGTTTCTGGTGGGTCTATAAAAGAGTATGTTTAGATTCTAGATTACATTTTTTGCTTAGGCTTAGGAATTCGTTTTTGCAACGCTTAGGCTTAGGCTTAGGAATACGTTTAATCTACTGTTACGCCCCTTAAAGTAACATCGGCCATTAATTATTATTATCATTATTATTATTTTCAGAAAGCCGGCATTAATAAAGATTTGAAAACTCAAGTCGATCTGGGAAATGGATTTTACATGCATGCTAAGATGTAAGGTATTGCTTAGTAGATGAACCAGCTGGGATTTTCGTGGAATTTCCGGGGCATTTTTTGGTTTAGTGCTTTTATGAGTAGTTTTTAATAAAGAAATTTGAATTTGGTACCATAAATGGTTTGCTTTGCTAATAAATGCCATAATATCGTTGTGTGTACCTGAAATATAATAATATTATGTCATATAATACGCTGCATGTTTCCTAATGGCTAAAAATGCTTTAAGGCGTCGATCGGCGTCATACGACGTTGTACGTGAGAAAGAAAATTTTTTTGTGTAAATGTCGGCATTAAATTTGCTTTTGTGCATTTTGTAGAGACGCAAGCACTAATTATAATATAGGTTTACTTTTATCAAACACCGGGCTTATAAGTAAATTATAAGCTTTATTTGTTTTTAAAAAATTTACCAAGTGGTGAACGCTGTGATTTTTTTCTGTTTCAGACCAAATCCAACGCATATTTATGTTAAAGTTGGGTTTGGATTTTTTGTCGAGTTGACGTACGTTGAAGCGCAAACGTTTATTGCACGTAAAATTGAACATCTTGACGCTGCGCTGGAACAGGCGGCCTCGAATGCGGCTGATATTCGGTCAAGAATCAAACTGATTACGGAGGTAAACGTGGACGTAGCCAGGATTTGGGAAGGCGGGGTTAAGTGTTATAAAAATTTTGCAGGGGGGTCTTGTGTTTTAGACAGATGCGCATCTAAAAACCTAAGAAAAAATCCAAAAGAGGTTGGGTTGACACTTCTACCCTCCATCAATGACAATGCTCTTGTATGTAAAACCAAGAAGTTTTTAAGTTGGCTATCAAATAGATAGAGATATAAGAAAAGTGGGTTTCTTAGGTAACATGCACCAGTAATATTTAGTATCAGTTTAGCTTTGGCGTGGAAGGATCAAAATTTTATGCAGTGGTTATTTTGTTTTAGGGTATTCAATCGCTCAAAGCTGAATCGTAAACAAGTTCGGGAAGTCTGCCTAAATAGACAGAATCTGGCTTAGGTTGATGAAGTGCTATCTGTGCTTGAACAGACTATTAGAAAACTTGATGATAATCAAATACTACGCGGTATATGACCATGTTGTTTCCTTAGTGTATCTAAGTTATTATTATTATTACCGTATAGAGTGTTTTTAAGAATATTTTGGCGTAGATGCGGTCAAGATCTGCACTAGCGGTGGATTCTTTGTAACCGCAGTCGTGAGAAAAAAAATCCAGTACTAATAAACAGGAAATGTTCTGCTAGTACATAAAGGTTAGCTTTCTGTCATGTACACGAGTTGAAGGGAACGTAACATATCTGGCTTGTTTTTGTGTATAAGTTGCATGTGCAAAACCGTTGGTTAGGGCTGAAATTGCGCTTGCTTTCTGGTATCTTATCTTTAACCGGGTAGATTTCGTGTTATTTGCAAAACTTCAAACTGATTCATTTATGTATTGCTAGCGTTTGTGAAACGTTTTCTTACAATAAATTTTTGATTTTGTACTGTTTGGTTTTTGTAAAAAAAAGGTATCAGAGTATGGAGCTGTAGTATCTTTTAAAGGCAATAAACGGATATTGCCTTCAGTATTACTTTTATACTTTATGAAAAAAGGTGCGTCGAAATACGAGTTTCCGTCAAAATGTAACCGCATATTATCCTTTTCCGGTAAAAATCCGTAGCTGTTTCCGTTATAGAAATGCCGGATATTCTGTTACGCTCAAAATTAATGGAGCTAGATTATTCATTTTAATATCATAATTGAGAAATTTTGACCAATTGAATGACAGCGGGTTCTTTTTTAGATGGACACGGTGCGCATATAAATAATCTGGAAGTCCTTACAAAAGGCCGTTCAATAACTGAAATGTTGAAAATTATTTGCCTTCC